>RBNK01001472.1:0-15153 GCA_003990785.1 Endogone sp. FLAS-F59071 | reverse complement strand
TTTTTCCATCATGGGCGTTTCTAAACATTCAACCTTCGACTCTCTAGTACAACCTCGGCGCATCTTTTCACTACGTGAGCAACAGCCCCTTCCAGCTTCTTCCTATGCTCCAATCCTTCTTCCACCGTTCCGACTTTCCCCCTGGCTCGGCCCACCTCCGCCTCTACTCTGGTATGTTTGCCAAGTTCACCGAGATTCCCGGCCAGGCCAAACGCGACCGTATCTACGAGATCATGCGCGACTTTCCAATGCGCCGCTTTGTCCTCGTGGGCGACTCGGGCGAGATTGACCTCGAAATCTATACCCGCATTGCCCTCGAGTACCCTGGCCGTATTATCGCCATCTTCATCCGCGATGTCACCACCCGCGCCTTCCTTGCCCGCCTCGACAAGGAACAGGAGCGCGCCCAGGCCCAAGCCGCCGCTGCGCAGACCATCCAGGGCGTGGGTCGCACCCGCAGCTTCCCACTCTCATTTGGCACCCCCAACGGCAGCGGAGCATCGTCTTCGTCTCTTGTCTCCACGCACAGCGCCCCCTCCCCTGTGGACTTATTTGGCGCGTGGTCGTCCGGGCCGCAGATCCTGGCCAAAACCCCAGAGTCCGAACACTTCCCAGTCCCCGCGCGGTCTTCGCCCCGCCAGATACAGCGCTCCAGCTCCTTCTCCTCCACTGGCGGGCGCCCCTCGCGCTTTGGAATCACATCGCTCAAGCACGCGCTCTGGTACGAGCGTTTCGAGCTTTCGGTCCCGCCACCGTTCCCCACGTCGTCGATGTCCACTTCTGCGGTCACACCCACGGCCACGATTGCCGCGGCGAGATCCGAGCCGTCACGATCGTTCTCGGCATCGTCGTTGCCAGGCCTGTCGAGGTCGTCGACGGCGTCGTCGCTCGTCGCCGCGGCAGCGCCGGTCAAGAACGAAGTTGACATACTGAATGATAAGATTAGGAAGGCAAAGGCGGAACTCGAAGGAAAGGGAGTCAAGGTCGTGTTATTCAAGGAGGCTCAAGTACTCAAGGAGAGCAAGGAGGTCGAGGAGGCGTTAAGGAAGCATGGAGAAAGGAAGGCGATGCGCGCATGAAGAGAGAAATTGGGTGAGCGCAAGGCGTTGGGCGCTGGATCGTTTGACCCTTGTCTTGGGTGGGGTCGTCCTTGTCCTGCCAGGCGGGCGAGAGGTGTTGTGGAGAGAAACAATTATTTATGATGTGCATAGTATTTTCCTCGTTCGAATTCATCTGCATTCGTATTTATCTTTATTATAACTTGTACAAACTTTGTGCGCTTAGACGCACGGTCGAACTATTTCAGGAAACCACGCCACTAGTGGGAAATAATATTCGTCACGAAATATGAGGTGAATTTTTCTAAAAAGTACCTTCAATGAGCGATAAGGGATGTTTTGAAAAATGTCACCTCATATAAGTGTGAAAAATGGCCTTATTTAATGGCGTGCTTTCTTTTCTGGATCAAAAAAAGGCATTGGCTCAGATTGGGTACCGTAATGGCCCGATGCGCAGTTACCCTATCCGTGCGCGCATTGTTATGTGGGAGGTCCTTTTGTTTCCTCCCGAGTTACCGAGTTGAACGGTATTTGCCAAGTCCCTTTCTCTCTGGCTCACCTGTTCGCGTCACACCACTCATAACGCACGTGTCGCGGAAGCCACCGAGGATTGTCCCCGCCACTTTGAGAAATACGAATATACTAGTTCTGGCGACTGTAATATATAAAGGAGAGCCATGCGTAAAGGAGGAACACATCCTTTGCCGTCTTTGTAAAAACCACCAATACAACACAGTCACTTGAACCCTCCCACGAATCCCGAATATACTATATACTACTCCGCTAGACATTCGCATACATCATTTGCGACCCTCTCACAAAAAAAAACAAAAAAACAAAAAAAAAAAACACACATTTATTTTTTACAGGGTAAACCATGGCTCAACCGGTCTTTTCATTCGCCTAAAATATTCGACACTTTTCTACCGACGACTTCGGCTTCGTCGCAGCCGTCACACTCCCCAACCTTGCCCTCGGATTCTGCCCTCTCCATCAAGCTCTTTAGCATCTCCTACACGACCACTCGGTTCAATCCCTTTTTCCTGCGATTTGCAGAACTCGCTCCGCGGTTTTGGGACCTCTGGTTCGCCGCCGGCGTCTGTTTCGGCCTAATGGCCATGGTCGCGGGGCTCGCCGTCCTCACGTTTGCTGCGTACAGGATCGGGATATGGATCCTCAGGGCAGTTGTGTTCGCCTCTGGGACTAGGGCGATGGCAGAGGGTTCGACGGGAAGGAGAAATTTGTTAGCAAAGAGGGCGTTCGAGAGCGAGGATGCGGGAGGGATGGAAGGTGGTGGAGAGCAAGTTTTTGTCCCACTGGTAAGTATTATGTGGGATAAAGGGGATGAGGGGTTTTTACTTGTGGTTCGCTATCCATTTTTTTTTTTTTTTTTTTTTTTTTTTTTTTTTTTTTTTTTTTTTTTTTTTTTTTTTTTTTTTTTTTTTTTTTTTTTTTTTTTTTTTGAATTTGCTTTGCAAACGCCATCATAACTTTTGTAGTCATTTTTGAATTGGGAGATTATCTTGAAATTGTCTTTTAAAGGCGCTAAACAGCATGCATCCAACAGATTCCCGGCATCACGCTACCGCTTTCACACATCGGCTACTACCTATTAGCTCTCCTTTTTTCTGGTGTCTTCCACGAAGCTGGTCACGCGATTGCCGCCGCTCGGTAAATTTCAAGAACCGGAACCACCTTGTGCTTTCCAATCAATCATTCCTTACCCTGCCATTCACTTTTCCTCCTTGTCCTTCACCCCCACCACAAAAAAGAGAGGGCGTCCCGATCAACAATGCTGGCGTCTTCCTGTACATCCTCTATCCTGGTGCCTTTGTCGATCTCCCCGAGCGCGCTCTGTCACTACTGCCACCCGTACGCCGGCTCCGCGTTATCTGTGCAGGCGTCTGGCATAACGCCGTGCTTTATATCGTACTCTATATTGCGCTCTCGGCAGGGCTCCGGATCGGCTTCCAAATGGGCGGATGGAAGTTGCTCCAGGGCGAGGGAGGAGTGGCTGTCGTCGAGGTGTCGGAGGTGGGTATTGGAGGCGGGCCAGGGGTGAATGGGTGATGAAATGAGATATATGCTTATCTCTCTCTCTTTCTCTCTTTTTTTTTTTTTTTTTTTTTTTTTTTTTTTTTTGGGTTTTTTTTTTTTTTTTTTTTTTTTTTTTTTGTGTGGGGGAATATCTTTTTCAGGGTTCCGCGCTTTATGATCATCTACCAGTTTCATCGGTGATTTATCGTTTAGACGACACATATTTGGATCGCAACATTAATGACTGGAACGATTTCCTGCTTGACGCGAACGGTATTCACGAGCAAGCTCTTGGATTTTGCGTCAGTATCAAGGAATTTTCCGGTAAGCAATTGCCGTTGATGGCCTACGACATATGTTGGTTGACATGGAATGTAAATTGTCCGTTTAGCCATGCTCAGCTAACGCCGACCCTACTCTCATGTGTACAGATGCCGCAAATAACCTCAGTTGTTGCCGCATGGATGCGGACAACCCCTTTGGCCAATCGAATGGTATTTCATTCTCCTGCTTTAAAAGATTCTCGCAACAGCAGCAAACTGTAAGTACTCATGCATAATTAAAGTAGATATGTATTTGAACTAAAGCCTAACTTACACGTCGCTCCTCCACAGCCTGTCCACGACCCACAGAATTTGGCTTGTCTGCCCACCACTCGCATCTTGGCTTCAACCCCGCCGCACGAACGCTGCGAATCAAACTTTGACTGCGGTGGCGCCGGCGCCGGCGTGTGCATGACGCCCTACGCACCATACAAGACTGGGCAGTTATTGAGGATCTATGCAAAGAGACCGCCATGGAATCGTGGTTCTTCTGGGGAGGGAGAGTGGGAGGAAGACAAGAGCATACTGTTTGCGGGTGAACTGGTGAATGTTTGGGAGAACAGTAGGTATTTGTGGGTTTTTGAAGTAGATTAGAGATAAACGTCTAATGATTGCTGGTTTTCTTGGCGTACATGATCAGTCCGGGTGAGCGTTTTGCAGCCGCGGTACTCTTTTTTACCGGTGTGGTTGCCCCGCGTGATGGAGATGACCATCAGGTAAACCTTTAAAGCCTCTTTTGTTTGTGAGAGCATACTGACAAGCATTGACTCACAATCCTCTACCCACCTCCCAGTTACACCAGCTCGTTCACTCTCGCCCTCTCACTTCTTAACATCTTACCCGCCATCCGCCTCGATGGCGAGTACGCCCTGACAGCGGTTTTGTCCATACTCTTCGACGAGACTACGTCGACCTCAAGCCGCAATACCTATATTCGCCGGAGAATTGAGCACGGCGTGGTGTGGTATGCCAGCATACTCGTCGGGTTCGTCGTCTTAGGGAGCATCATTACCGGGGTTGCTCAGACAGCTAGTGGCGGAGGAGGAAGGTGATGGGGGGAGGGGGGGAGGCGAGAAGTCCGATTTGGGCGGAAAATTGGGTTGGTAATAGAGGAAAATCGAAATAAAAAACAAGACACGCCTTGTAATTTTGATCATTAATTGTAATGTTTCCATTCCCGATGCGCTATCAGGAGGCTGGTTCTCCACATGCATCGTTTACATACTAGAGTTTATCAATAATGGCCTTGTTACCGTTTCTACTTATTGGCCTGCGCAGCTGTTTTTGGTTTTGTTCTGTACTGTTTGTCTTGTTTTTGTTTATTTTATTTGTTTGTTTTCTTGTCTTTATTTTATTTGTTTATTTTATTTTATTTATTTTTAATTATTTTATTTATTTTATTTTATTTTATTTATTTTTAATTATTTTATTTTATTTTATTTTATTTTATTTTATTTATTTTTGCATGTATACCATATGGCCTCGTTTAGTTTCGCTCTCCACTTTTTTGTTTTTTTTTATAAAGTGGTATATTTGTTCAAATAACCCTAACTGAGTGACGGGCAACGGAGAGCATGGTTTAGCCGATGAACTATTTACAAGGAATGACGGTGCGATTTGATCCGTCATGTAAGTACGAGTCTGTGCTATAGATAGCATAATGTTGGCCAAGATTTTCTTTTAGGCTTTGAACTGTTGGAGTACGACCTGATAGATGAACGGTGATTAAAATTGAAAAATGTCTGGTAACCAAGTTTGGAACATCCATAAAGTATATAACGACCATGAGCCCGATGGCACGTTGATAGCATACCTCCAAAACCGCGTTGATATGCCGTGACTCCACAGTCTTGTCATTGTTCTTGAGCGCGGCTATGCGGGCTTCCGTGGCGAGGCGGTTTAAGAACAGAACATAGTCGAGATAGAGCTGCGGAGACGGGCGTGTGCCAAAAAGTTGAGGGCGTGTGTCAAGAATAAGTTGAATTGAGACGGCAAACAGAGGGTTAGGAATGTGTCGGGGGGGGGGGGTTGTAGAGCAAGGATGGAAGGGTGAGTTAGGTTACCAGGACGTCAGCATTCTTTGACAGCTGCGATTTAGGCTGGTGTGCCTTGACGAGCCTCTTGAGCGTGGAGCGGGGGTAGAGTTGGGTCATGGGCGGGAATAATGGGGTCTGGTGAGACGAACGCGTGTCGAGGTGCGTGCGTCGAGTGCAAATGGGTGCGTCGGCCATGTGACCGCGATGCTGACGTCGACGGCGTGCACTGTTATAATGGGTCGATGTCGCATTGGGAGGACAGCAATGTAACACCTTTGCATCTTTCTTCAATTCCTTTCCTCCCCACATCCTATCCCCACTTCCCCTCTCCCTCCTTCCGGCAAAAAAAATCCGTGGAGCGCCCTAGTTTATGGCCTTCTAAACCATCCCTATAAAGAAAACCACACTCTGCATCACACCACCCCCCCCCACCACCACCATGTCGGCTTTCAGAAACTCACTCAGCCCCCGTACTACTGGCTCCGACGCCTCGCGCCGTTCAACGGCCGCCGACTCCTTCCTCACCCCCGAGGAGCGCCACGTCTATGCTCAGCTCTATCAGGCCGCTGATCCGGAGAACAAGGGCGTTATCACGGGGTCGGAGGCCGTGGACTTCTTTGCGAAATCCAAAGTACCGCCCAACGTCCTCGCCGACGTATGTAGGTCGCTATGCACGGCATGGCGACTTTTTTTATTCTTGGCTTTCGTGGCGGAATAAAAATGATTCCGGTGGCAGGGCGGGAGCAGTCATTTGTGTAGCAGACCTAAAAATAACCTAATCCTTCCATCATCGATCAACAGATTTGGCAGACTGCCGACAAGGAGAACAAGGGCTTTTTGACGCCACCGACATTTTCCATTGCCGTAAAACTGATTGCCGCTGCGCAGAATGGCAAGAACCCGTCAGCAGCGCTACTAAATAGTACTGGTAAAGTACCTATTTACTTATCTCTTTTTCCTTTTTGGGTAAGATCACATCTCTTCACTTTCCTGGATGATTGATCTCCCTTTGCTTAATCCACCAACTCGCAAAAGCAATCCCCCTCCCTGTCTTTGAGGGGGTCTATGTCGAACCTTACAGGCCCGCCGGCTCGGCTGCGCCAACCGGCTTTGCATCCGAAGATAAGGCCACTACCATTACCCCCGAGGAACGAGAAAAGTACAGTCGCATGTTCGCTTCATTTAATCCGGCGGGCGGATTGCTGGATGGTAAGAATGTAGTCTTATGATATCATGATGGTGGGGTAATAGGATAGTGGGATCAGAACGCGTCTGTTTACGATTGTTCGAGGACTGATTGCCTTTTTTTTTTTTTTTTTTTTTTTTTTTTTTTTGTATTTTCAGGCGAAAAGGCGAGAGGCATATTTATACGGTCAAAACTTCCGGTGGAGACTCTAGGCCAAATCTGGTACGTTGTACAATCCACACTTAGTCCCTGCATCTCTATCCATCCCTACAATTACGTTTCTATTCATTTCTAGGAATCTTGCCGATATCCGCAAAGCTGGCTCCCTCAACCAGATTGAATTCATTATTGCCATGCACTACATTGCTCGCTCTATGGATGGCACTATCAAGTCACTTCCACCCTTCCTTCCTCCCGCTATCTACACTACTGCCTCGGGCCTTCCGGCGCCTGTTTCCCCTACCGCCGCCGCAGCGAGTCTTGCGCCTATTGCCCGTCATTTGACGGGGGGTATCCCGGCTGCCATCTCACCTGTAATACGTCACAACACGGACACCTTGACCGGCTCGCCTGCGGCACCGCTCTCGATGCAACTCACAGGTTCAAATGCATTCACATCAATGTTTGGAGGAGGGGGATTGAGGTCAACAATAGGATTGGATGCGCCGGAGTGGGATGTAACAGCGGAGGATAAGGCCAAATATGATAAATTTTTTGACAAGATTGATACGACGAGGATGGGGATCGTACAAGGTGAGAATGGGTGTTTTTTTTTTTTTTTTTTTTTTTTTTCACTCTTCACCCTGAGGAAGGCTGATAATGAGAGGAATATGAAGGAAGAAAGGAAGGGGAAGAGAAGAGGGTGGGGAAAGAAATAAGAGTGAAGGGAAGAAATGAAGGTGAAGGGGAAAAAAGAGGGTGAAGTGGAGAAAAGAGGGTGAAGCGGAGAAAAGATGTTGAGGAGGGTGAGGGGAGAAATGAAAAGGTGCAAATAATCGGAGGATTGGGTATTTAAAGCGCGGGTTATCGTCTTGTATGAAAAGGAGAATGCATTTAAATTTCGCTAAGAAGATAAAATAATATAATCCCCTCCAGGTGACGAAGCTGTCGAATTCTTTCAAAACTCGCATCTTCCCGAGAAGGAACTGGCGCATATCTGGTAACCTCCCTCTTGTTGTTAGTCCACCCACCTCGCCCCATTCGATCGTTCACGAAAACCCACTGCTACTGACCCGACCACCCACCTACTATCCTCGCGCCAGGGATCTTGCTGATCTCTATCAACGCGGCCGCCTCTCGCGCGATGAATTCGCCGTCGCGATGCACCTCATCAGCCGCCGCCTTGCCGGTGAGCCGCTTCCGAAGAGTCTCCCCCTGAGCCTTGTCCCCCCCGGCGAGCGCCCACACGCGCCGTTCCCGGGTGCGCGCACAGGTGCAATCGCGTCGTCACCAAAAGGTATATTTTATTTTTATTTTCGGAGGAGATGGCTTTTGGAGATTGGCGATGTTCGGTACTGAGATGGTTTGGATGACCATATGTAGGATTAACGCGGCAGCTAACAGGCCGTGGTGCTACTCGTGCCGATATAGGGGGAATCGCGTTTTTGGAACAGCAGCGGCCGCAAGTGACTTTGAGCTCTGGATACAGGCGTAAGTTGCTCATATATATATATATATATATATATATATAATGACTTCTTCAATTTTTGAATTATTTTATTATTCCGAACATGTCATCTAACAAAGTTTTATGTCTTTTAACTTCAAAGCCACTCCCTCTCTGCTGGACGAGCCCGATCTCATCGCCATCAATGACTTTGACATAGGCACCAAGATTACAAACGAGACCAACGAGATCCAAGGCCTGCAACTCCAAGCTACGACATTATCCGCGGCAACTAACGACCTTAAGACTAAACATTCACAGTACGAGGCGACGCTCGCGGCACTACAAGCCCAAAAGAAGGAGGTGGTAGCACGCACGGCTGAGATCCGCACACTATACGACGCGGAGTCCCAAGCAGTACAGGAGCTCGAGACAACGTACGCGCGCGAGCAGCCCGCTGTGAACAAAGCGCGCGAGGAAGTGGCGCAGGCGGAGCACGCGCTACAGGCGCTACGGTCAGAGAAGGAGCAGCTCGAGCTCAACGTCGAAGCTGGACGCGCCGAGGCCGAGGGGCTAAGGAGACGTGTGCGCATCATTCAGGAAGAGACAAATGCGCTGCGCGAGCAGCTCGAGAAGCTCCGCAAGGATAATAAACAACAGGGGCAGCGGCTCGATATTAACCGGAAGCAGGTTAGCGCCGCGGAGGACGAGCGTGACAAGCTCACCAAACGAGTACAGGAGGCGCAGGCTGGTGGCTCGGTAGCAGTACCGGGCAGCCCAACTGTTGCCAACGTGCCCAAGGTGGACGATCCATTTGAATTCGGCAGCAGTTTCTCGAGGTCACCCAGCATCTCAGGCAGCGTGGATCCATTCCAAGGTTTATCTTCGAGGTCGGGGACCCCGTCGATTAAATCCCCCGCCGTGGAGCGTGAGGACAGTAATCTCTCTTTCAGTCAACAGCAGCCCTTCGTCGGCACTTCGGATTTCGCGCGCTCCATCTCCCCGGCCGGGAGCCTCGCGGCGACTAGCATCACCAATAGTGCCAACCCGACCGCCTCGCCTGTCCAGGAGAGGCCTTCGTCGATCGGCAGCACCAAGTTCGGCGACTTTGACAGTACCTTTAGTGACTTTTCATCTTTTTCCACGTCGGGCTCGCCGGCTCCTGCCGCCAGGGTGAATTCATTTGACTCTGGGTCCTGGAGCACTGGCGCCACTTCGCCCGCCCCTGTTGAACTGCCCAAGCCCAGGGTCGTGCCGGCGCCGCCGCCAAGCAAGCACTCTTCAGACTCGAAGCGCGCCTCCGCCGCTGGCGCCAGCTCGGCCAGCCTCAACAGTCTCGCCAGTAGCGGTGGTAAGAAACCGCCTGCTCCCGCACCCCAAGCGCCGCAACAGGCTGGCCCCTCAAGTCCTGCCGATCCTTTTGCCGTCTTCAGCAAGACTTTTGAGGATGCCAAGAACAAGACGGTCGGCGGCGCGGACTTCGACTCTGCGTTCTCTGAGGCCGCCGTTTCGGACTTTGCGGGCAAGTTCCCGGAGATTGGCAACTTTAGCAAGGACGACGGATTCGGTTTTGAGGACGATTTCAGCAAGGGCTCGTTTTCCTCGCCCACCCCTGCCGCGTCAGTATCCGCTTCCGTATCGACTAAAACAGAGGAGCCTGTGGTCTCCAGACCCGTTGAGGAAAAGTTGAAGGCCGAGGGCACCCCTACCCCCGCCTCTGCCAAGTCCGAGACCCCTGGCAACAGTATTACGGATGCCGAGAGCAAGTTCCCGGAACTGAGCGCCATCGAGGATGAATTCGCTTCTACACCCGTTCCCACCCTACCCAAGGAAGAGGCAGCCGCAAAGCCCGCCCAGGAAGCAACACCTGCCGTGGAGGCTACCCGCGAGGCCTTCTCCGCTGGGGAGGCTGCGAGCCCCAGCGACTTCTTTGCCACCTCTCTTTCTACCGCTTCCGCTCCACCCAAATCCAACTTTGACGATTTTGAAACCGCCTTCTCTGGCACTCTTTCAGATGTCAAGGTTGTCTCCGTCCCTCCCTCCGACTTTGACACTGCTTTCGATCCCAACTTTGACATAGACATCGACTTTAATCCGACCTTCGAAGCCCCCGTGCCCGCCGTCTCCCGCTCCACCTCGTCTACCACTAGCCCGTTCGCCAGCAGTGGCACTCCCTTCACCTCCTCACCCTTTGCTCCCGCACCAACATCCTCGTCATCCGCAACGCTTTCAAAACCCGCCCTTGGTCGCTTTGACTTTTCCGATTTTGAAACCGCAGCCGTCCATATCGTCCCCTCCGACCTCGACTCCATCTTCGGCACGCAGACCTCCACCTCCACCGCTCCGCAAGCTGGCAATCGCATGAGCTTTGGTAACGCCTTCGGCTTCGAGGACTCGTTTGGTGCCACCTCTTCCACATCCGCGAGCAGTGCCATTGTTAATCCCTTCGGCATTGCCAGCCCGGCTGTCGCGCCCGCCAGCCCGCCCCCCACATACATGTCCAAGCCGTCGTCACCCGTCGAGTCGGCGTCCGCGATCCCTGCGCCCGTGCCAAGCGCGCCCCCCGCAGCGGCCCCCGTAGCGCCGACTGGCGCTGACGACACAGAACAAGTCAAGGAGTTGCTTGACATGGGGTTCGCGCGAGAAAAAATTGTTAACGCGCTCGAGAGGTACAACTATGACTTCGAGAAGGCGCTGAACTTCTTGGCGGATAATGCTTCCAACTAAGCGTTAAGTGAATGGAGATGAGCTTTTAAAGCTGGAGACGGGAGTCGTGGAACAGCACGGTGTGCTTGGTGTTTCAAGTAGAGGGAGATATAGCTGCATAGACAGTCCTGCGGTTCGCTGTTGGTGGGATTTACGTGAGACCTACGGCGTCTGCTGAAGTGGAGACGGTGCACATACTGCATGGTTGGAAAAGTAGCTTTAGTTTGTGCCCAAATAGTTTCTTTTTTCTTTTTTTACTCCTTTGATGCTGCAATTTCTGACATTTCCTACACCTACACTTGGTTATTTACCATACGAAATCAACCCCAATCCCATTCTTTACCCATCCAATTACATGCTGAGTGACATGACGCATGCTATCCAATCAATACAATTCTTGGAAGATTTATTTCCTACTAGCTACTAGCCCCTATTCTAACTCAATACGCTGGTCGCCGCTTTTACGCTCTTCTCCCTCCACCTCCCTCCAGCTCTTCCTCTCTTTTTTCCTACTCTTTCATTTTTGCATTTTGAATGCTTATTTAAATTAGCGATTTTTCAAACGACAATGTTTGATCTCGTCACACCTTCATTGCGAAAACACCTGCTTTAATCTGTCCTGCTCTCGAATAGAATTCATTTTCAAACAATCCTTGGTGGTTGCATAGTAGGTTAGTCGTGTGTGCATTATTGGATATTTCTTTGTGGTATACCTAATGCAACGTTCAATATCAACGGTTATTGAGGATATTACTTTATTACCCAAAAAGATCTTGAGCCTCAAATACGTCCTAATATGTTTGTGTAAACCATCTTTTTTTGCTCGCGTTTTGGTTGTTGAGAGTTCTTTGGTCATTATTATAAAGTAACGTTGGTCGTACAGTGGAATCGATCGACAACAAATCTAAAATAGTAGTAATAATAAAAATCCCATCCTATTATCTTTGCCACGATCAACTCTTGCTATAAAAAAAAAAAAAAAAAAAAAGGGACGGGGTCCAATCTACTCCTGCGTCCTCGTTGCCCACATGAATCCATCCAATGCCTTCTTCGCCTTTCCTAAGACGATCGCGTTCTTCGCGAGCGCGACGCCCTCCTTAAACGTGGCGGCCTTACCGGCCACGAACAGGACGCCGGCGGCGTTGAGTAGCACAAAGTCGAGGACCGGGTCGTCAACCAGCAAGTTGCCGGCAAGAATGCGTTCGAGCGTGCGCACATTCTCGGCCGGGGTGCCGCCACGGACAGAGTCGAGCTCATGCGTCGCGAGGCCAAAGTCGTGCGTAGGATGCACGGTCGAGGCAGTGATGACGCCGGAGTCGGAGAGAGTCCAGGTCTGGTAGTGGAAAAGAAGGCGGTGATAGTTGTCGGATGAAAATGTTTTGCGATGCATAGTGTAGTGTAGTGGCGCCGCGATTCTTGTCATATTGCCAACATCAATCTTGGATGAATGTTTCTTCCTAAGCGTAAAATAAAATAAAAAAGACAAAAAAGCACGTACATAGGTATAGCCAGCAGTGCTAATCTAAAGAAAATTGGTGGAAATGAGGGTAAATGCCGAAGCAATCAACGATAAAGGACAAACATTCCTCATATGCACATACATACCTCGTCCAGCCCCTCTGCGCCACACACCACCATGGCCTTTTTCACGCCCGACAGCTTCAACGCCTCGATCATGAGCTCCCCGAGGTTGCGCGAGTGCACGCCGACGATGATGCGCCGGGGCTTGGCTGGATTGGTGAGCGGGCCGAGGATATTGAAAATCGTGGGTATGCCAATCTCGCGGCGCAGACCCGCTGCGTTTTTCATGGCCGGATGATACTTTTGAGCGAAGAGAAAACAAAAGTTATGCTTGACCAGGATGTCGGGCACCATTTCGGGTGCGACATTTATAAGGGCGCAGCCATAGGACTCGAGGAAGTCGGCGGAACCGGAAGAGGAAGAAGCAGCGCGGTTGCCGTGCTGTTTTTTTTTTTTTTTTTTTTTTTTTTTTTTTTTTTTTTTTCAGGCGGGGAAGATGAACTTTTAAGCCAGATGATGAAGGTCGTGCTGAATGTATTTAAGATTTCCTTACCTTGGCAATCTTGACCCCAGCTCCCGCCGCGACAATGGCTGCTGTTGTCGATACGTTGAACGTATTCTGGCCGTCGCCCCCTGTCCCCACAATATCGACAATCTCGTCTGCCAGTGCATCCTTAAAGTGGATGTTAAGGGCGTGCTCCTGCATTGCCCTCCCGCATGCGACGACGACCTCCGGCTCGGCGTCCTTGCGGGTCAGGCGGCAGGCCATCAGGAAGGCGGCGATCTGGGCCTCGGTGGCTACGCCGCTCATGATCTCATAGATCGCCTGGTAGGCCTGCTCGGAGGTGAAGGCGTCGGGCTGGAAAACGAGGGTCTTGATGATGGACTTAATCTGCGGGTTCGAGAAGTCAGCTGCCATGGTTTTTCGTGGAGGGAGTGGGGAGTGGGAGCAAGTAGGTGCTGAATGTATTTAAGATTTCCCTACCTTGGCAATCTTGACCCCTCCCGCCGCGACGATGGCTGCTGTTGTCGATACGTTGAACGTATTCTGGCCGTCGCCCCCTGTCCTGTCGACAATCTCGTCTGCCAGTACAGCATTCTCAAAGCGGGTGTTAAGGGCGTGTTCCTGTATTGCCCTCTCGCATGCGACGACGACCTCCGGCTTGGCGTCCTTGCGGGTCAGGCGGCAGGCCATCAGGAAGGCGGCGATCTGGGCCTCGGTGGCTACGCCGCTCATGATCTCATGGATCGCCTGGTAGGCCTGCTCGGAGGTGAAGGCGTCGGGCTGGAAAACGAGGGTCTTGATGATGGACTTAATCTGCGGGTTCGAGGAGTCAGCTGCCATGGTTTTTCGTGGAGGGAGTGGGGAGTGAACAAGTAGGTAAATCTCCTCGGGTGGAATAAATGTATAGTTCCGAGGCACAGTGAAGGAAAGCAAGTCACAAGGAGTATATAATCTAATGATAATCGCCACATTGCAGAGATTTTTGTCTTTGCGCGATTCGTACCACGGCCAAGACAACAAAGGAACTGGATGATCTAGAAACCTAAGCTACATGCCCTTATCCCCTTCAACAAGCCTAGTCCGTAACCAATCGGCCCATACACAACGAATCCAGACTCCATGTCTCCTTGCAATGTTCACTCACACCCACAAACTCCTTGTTCTGCCTCGTGCTTCTTCTTGCTCATGCTATATGCTCACGTCGTTTTGCGCGCCATCCTTCCCCGGCCCGACGTCACTTTCAATCTCGTGCGGCAACCCAAACACGCTCAAATACACGACATGATCCTCTTTGCACATAATGCGTGCGTCACACTGCTTGAGCATATCGTAGCTCGTTTGCGTACGTTGCATTTTTGAAGCGATACCTTGATATTCAGAGAGAGAGAGAATAGCAAAGGACTTGGATCCAAATGTCGCATGACCCATCATCTCCATACCAACAAACCAGAGTCACGTGCCTTCTCCTTCACATTACATTTTTCAATACTATTTGCACATTTCACATGCCTTATTTCAATCTTAGTTTAATTCAGGATAAGTAATTGAGGATGTTTACCATGAGATGCAGTATATTTGTACCCACCTCAACCCCAACCTTCAACAATCGCACTCTAAACATTTCACTCTCATCTAAACCCACCACCACCATTCTTATCCCCCTCACCCTCTATCTCCTCCAACAGCTTGAAATCCTGCATGTACGCCTCGATAATCTCGCGCTGCACCTGTATGCATCCATCAACCAACACAAAACATGCACGCTTATATAAGACAACCATCTCATAAACAATATGCACGCAGCCCCGCACTTCCGCAGCCAACCCACCTCGGTCGACGTCTTGTGAGTGACCTTGGCGCGGTACGACTTGCGCCGCCGCTTATAGTCGCGCTGCTCGGCAAGAAGCTCGGCGCGCGTTTTCTCCGATTGAGCCTGGCCCTCTGCGAAGTCAGACGCGCGGGTGAGGCGTGTTTTTAGGAGGGTTTTAGTGAAGGGAAGAGTGGAAACAAAGGCAGGGTTGTATAACAATGCAGAAGGCGGTACTTGACGCAGGCGTCGCGGCCGAGGTAATCAGGCGGCGAAATATGCATAAAATAATAACACAAAAAAAAGGAAAATTTTCGAGGTTGCCGGGAAACTGTGCCACTAATACAACAGTAACTTCTCAAAAAAAA
>RBNK01001471.1:0-15158 GCA_003990785.1 Endogone sp. FLAS-F59071 | reverse complement strand
GTTTACGATTTTAAATAAACACTTACAGTAATCGCAGTTGTAATTGCGTAGATGATTGCATAGATCTCAGGTTGTCGAGTTGCAATTCGAGCGGCTCAAGGCTCATAACCTGTTGAAATTTGATCTTCGAATGTGTGTTTGGAGTAAAGAGCGCACTGGCTAATGAAGCCAATATGCGTGTATTTATTAATGCTAAAATTATGATTGGTCGATACAAACAAAGATCGTCTAAGCCACAATTGAGTGACGTATGATCGATCGTTGATGCATCGATCATTGATAGATAAGATATAATAAGCTAATAATTATAACAGCGGCTCCTTCAGTTTTCCTCTTTGGTATAATTGCGCTTTCCGTCAGTTTCTTGACTCGAGTTGCTGTATCTTTTTCTTCAACTGTAAACACTTCTTCAAAGATAGGGACATTTGGTTCCTTCCACTGTTCATGAGTTGTGTCCTGAGGTAGGTTCTGCCACAAGTTCTTCCATCACCAATAGCATATGCTGATACGTTCATCGGGGTAAATTATTTCCTCTAGTGCGATGATTTCTTTTTCCGAGTCAGAGTCACTTTCTTCAATCAGGATAGGTCCATCGTCTTCATCACCTTCCTGGAACAGGGCTCTAATTTCAATAGTTGTCTGAGTAGTATACACTTCATTGCTCCACTCCTCAGGTATTTCTTCATCTTCTTCCTCTTCGGGTATTGTCTATTCCTGTTCTCAGTTATAACATTCCTTCCAAGTTTTATGGTAATTGATGTCATATAGTTTGTCTGGATATCTGACCCAATTTTCGCATTCCCAGAGGTCATAGGGATTGACTTCATCCCAATAGCATTCTTGCAGATAGATGTTGCGATTTCCCTAGAGATGTCCTTTGCCAATATGTCCGATGTTCATCTAAAAACAGTCCCATACTTCTCCAGTATTATCTGCGAATGGGTGAGGGTTCTTTCCATTATATGGCCCATGATTCATTGAGGGTGGAGTCCTTCGGCAGGTCTGCGACAATCTTGGTTTCTTGATCTTCTTTTCCATCAGCAAGTGCATCTCCAAGGTGTCTTGGTAAGGTATCAACTTTGTTTCACTGCAAGTACATATCATCTCGGCACAATAGATGCATTGCTTACAGAATGGGCATCTAGTATTCCTCATGTTGTACTTAATCAACTGGTTCTTCTCCAGAGATGTTAGGCAGCGATATTCACTATGGATTACTACGTTCGCTTCCTCTTCTTCTACCAAGTTGAGGTGCACCTGTTCGGGGGTTATTTCTTCATCTATGTCACTTTCGTCTTTCAGTCTTTGGGTGAGTTTCAGTACTACTCCTTTCTGAATATCCAGAGGTATGCTGAACTTTCTTCCATGGTTGACGAAGATTAGCCTTTGTGCATCCAGGTCAATTCTGGCTTTAGCTTTCTTCAACCAGCTGTTGCCTAGAACGGCATTGTAGGATTGTGCATCGGTAACAACCATTCTGACAGATATGATTTCTGTTCCAAACTGGACTGGTACTTCTTGGAGTACTCCTAGAGGTACACTGCTTTTTCCACTTGCGACGACCAAAGTAGAGGTAGCGGGTTCGTCAATATCCTATCCTAGGCGGTCTAGAAAATGCTTAGCAATGATGCTGACTCCTGCTCCAGTGTCGATAATCACTGAGCATGCTAATCCTCCAATATTGCATTGTGTATAGGCGGATGAGGTATAGGTTTGCTCCTCTTGTTCTTCTGCAGTGTTAACTTCCTCGAATCGGATGGTTGGTTTGGTCTCTATGATCTGCGTTTTCACCTTCTGCTTTGTTGACGGTGTAATCTGGAAGAGTTGTTTGAAGGTAATGTTTGCTTTCTGACTGGCAATGTCTTTCCATGGGTCATATTTGAATTCTCTAACCCTCCTGGGCTTCTTTTCCTTGTTTTCTTCTTGATCCATTATCTCTTCATCTCCGGTAGTTGAAGTAACTATCTCACCAGGTTGCATTATTTGTTTGAAGGCTTTGTCCCATTGATCTTCATTCAACTGTTGCCTTTGTGTTGGCTTCTTAGGCTTTTCGATAACGACTTTGGGTTCTTGAGTTGGTTTCTTCTTTGGGTAGGAAGTCTTCCTATTGGTAGTGCAGCTGACTGCTTCAACAGGGTAGGCCTCCAGATATTCTTCGCTAAATTCTTCATCTTCTTCTTTGATTTCTTATACTACATTGGCATGGTCGGCCTTCTTTACTTCCTCTCTCTCTCATCCTTCCTTCCAACTTCTAGTTTGGCAGTCTTTGGCAAAGTAATCACATCTTCCGCAGAGGAAGCAATTTATCTCAGACTTATTACATTCTTTGGCTACGAAGGTTCCTCTTGGTTGTTTATTCTGGCAGATCACCTTGGCTTCAAGGTCAGCTATGTGTACTGTCATCTCTGAGAACATCTTGGTAATCTTCTCCATTTCGTCCTCATGTATTATCTTCCCCGTTTTTACTATGACTGTCGGTTTGATAGTGTCCTCCTCAGGTGGTTCGGCCGATGCGGATACCATTTGAACTATGGATATTCCAGTGCTGAATTTCCTGCATAAATCTTGTGGTAACTTGTCATATAGGGATGCTGAATGTCCTGCTTTGGTGTCCCAAAAGGCCTGTGCCATCCTGATTTTCTCCTCCATTCTTCGAGGGCTAAACCTCTTGATATGGCGTTGGAGATCTACGGGTAAGCCATTCATGAACACCATTTCTCGTACAACCTGACTGGTTTCTCCACAGAGTTGCATATACTGATCGATGATGGTGACCCAGTCTTCCAGGCATTGATTGATTGACATCTTCATGTTGAATAGCTGTTCTTTGATTGATTCTCGCTTCTGTTTGGTGAAATACTTCTCTTCTAACCAAGCTCTTGTAACATCCCAATGAGCGGTGGCTAATGTTGCGGTGGGAGGGTTATTTCCAGCTGCTGCTGTGGCTGCGAGGAGTAATCCTCCTAGTCCAGTGGCTGCTACATCCGTCAGGGCCATACGGTATGCTTCTCTTGCAGGTTCTCTAAGTTGGGTGGCCAGGATAGGCAACCATCGGATGCTAACCGTTTCTTTGGCTGCAAAGTAGCTTTCCAAATCATCTAGGAATTCTCGAACATATTCCTTAGTGTATCCATTGTGGTGGACTAAAATATATTAACGGCAAAATACTCAGAGTTGAGCAAGTGCAGAAAATATGCTTTAGGGGTCTTAGCGGGTTATACAGTAGCGTCTTAAGAAGGGTGTCGATGTAGGTGTTAACTAGCAAGAATTAAGTGTGATCGATCAAATAAAGTGTATTTATTAGAATCTTGAAACTATCCAATTGCTTACTCCTTGAGTAAGGCTTCAGTATCTCTTGGGTTGTCTGTTGTAAGCTTCCTTAGCTTGTTGCAGTCCGAATTTTATTGATAATTGCGAGCAGGGTATTTATAAGAAATTACAAGGTACTATATAGGCAGCTACCCAGGTTACTACTTGAATTTCTGATTGGCTCAGCTAAATATAAGGTACAAATTGATTGGCTAAGGTATAATAAATGATATATCAGGTTATAACGTAATTGGGCAACGAAATAATATATCAGATCGAAATACTATTTTAGGTTATAGCGTGATTGCGGATCTCAACAATGCTAAAGGTCTCAACAACACTAAAGGTCTCAACATTGTTGAGAGTCACATGACTTGATCTCACATGATCAAATTGTATGTCGTCACAAAATGTTCCGTCACATCTCCTTTCTTTCTGCGAGTTAGACTTCAAGGTATAGTTCTAACTTGGAGAAATCCCTTTGTAACTGTTTTACCTCTTCCTCTAGCTCATTCATTTCATTCTGTATCAGTTGATTTAGTTGATGCATACTGCATCGAAAGTGATTCAAAGCACTAGGCTTGTGCTTGAATAGTTGATAAATCCGATCGGCCATTCTTGCATTATAGGCAGGGAGTGCTCCTTTGAGGGCTCATTGATAGATTTCTCTATCCTTCCGGTTCCAGATATGTTCAACTTCTTCATCCCAGAGTTGTGCGATTCGGTAGTATTCCTTCCACTCATTGATTCGTACCAAATGTTGCCTCCTTTGAATGTTGCGTATAATCGATCGAGTCTTCTGTAAGGTTGATCCTTCTATCTCCTCAAGGTCTTCCAGGGGTTCTATATGTTGGTAGGCCTCGATCAGGCTGACTCGGACTTCATGGAAGTTGTTCCAGTAGGGTATGATATTTCTTGAGGCGGTTTTGGTGGACAGTATAGGGTAGGATCGTTCCTGTTGTTTTTCGTAACTGATACGTAGTTCCTTTTATACTCGTGATGTAGTATGGTCCTTCCCATTTCGGGTCTAATTTTGCTGACTATGAAGACTCTACTATGTTCTGGTATAGTAAGACTTGGTCACCAATCTTCAATTTTTCGGTTTCTTTGTGTTCCTTGTCGTAATTCTTCTTTTGTCGATCCTGTGCAATGGTAATAAATTCTCTCGCCTTGTTTCGGACATTGTGTAATTCTTGAATTTCCTTTGTCACACGATGCTCAATTTGCTTTTCCCAGGAGGTGTGGCTGGGTTCTGGGGTGGTCATTACTTGGTCTACCAGCTGATGAGCTTTTCTTCCATAAGCGAGCTCAAAAGGGGTAAACTTTGTTGTCTCCTGTTTCATTGTTTATAGTACAAATAAGGCGGAAGGCAGGTACAAGTCCCAATCTCCTCCTTGTGATTATACTACTTTAGCAATCGTGTTCTTAATGGTTTGATTCATCCATTTGGTAAGTCCATTTCCTTGAGGGTGGTAGGCAGTAGTCTTTATCTGGCAGATCCCGAAGTATTGCGTCAATATCTGCATGAATTCATTAACGAATTCAGTTCCTTGATCGGAGGTCATTTCATAAGGTATTCCATGGCGGCAGATAATATCTTCATAGATAAAAGGTGCAATATTAAGGGTATCTGCAAGGGGCAAGGCTCTTGCTTTAGAGTACTTGGTCAGGTAATCTACTGCTACTATGATGTATCGATTTCCTCTAAGTGTTCTTGGTAGCGGTCCAACAATGTCTATTCCAATATGTTCGAAGGGTCCTCCAGGTACAATCGGTTATAAGGTCTCGATTTCCTTTCCTTGGCACCTCTTCTGGCAAGTATCACATCTCCTAATATATTCTCTAATGTCTTCGTACATGTTCTTCTAATAATATTTTTCTGATGATCATTGATATGTGTTGTCTACACCCATGTGTCCTGCCAGCTGATGATCGTGAGAGGCCTGAAGTACCATCTGCTTTTTGTGTTCAGGAACTACAAGTCATGTTTGTCCTTTGTGTCATCGGTAAAGTATATTATTCTTGATAAAATAGTTAAGTGCCGTTGTCCGTATAAGCCGTTGATCATTTTCGTTCGTTGTCCCAGTAAAGGTTAGGTTACTGAGGTAATCCAAATATCCATTATAGAGTTCAGTATTCATTGGGTAGGTATATTCTTTTTGGTTCAGGGTGTCGATCTCGGATAAATTGGGGTAGGCGTGAGAGGGTGTCCACATTCTGGTGATTCTGTCCTTTTCTGTATTGCGTCATGAAGTTGTATTCCTGCAATATGGCTAGCCATTGTGCATACATTCCTGTCAGGTTCGGTTTGTTCCACAGCCATTTGAGGGCTGAGTGGTCTGTTATCAAGGTAAATTGTTTTCCAATCAGGAAGTGGCGAAAGTGTTGTATGGCCCAAACAACTGCTATGCATTCTAGCTGGGTGGCTCCATAGGAAGGTTCTGCTCCATAGGTAGCTTGTCCTGCATAAGCAATCACATGTTCTCTATCTTTGTCATCTTGCGCCAGGATTGCTCCGAGTCCAAATGATGATGCATCTGTATACAGCTTGAATACTTTTGTAAGGTCTGGTCTTACCATAACTGGTGCATGGGTAAGTGCTTCCTTGATCAGGTTAAAGGCAGTTTGTGCAGCTGACGTCCATTCCCATACTCTTCCCTTTCTTTGCAACATGTGCAGGGGTGCGGCAATTTCAGAGTAACCAGGGATAAACCTTTTATAGAACTGGACCAGTCCTAAAAATCCTCGTAGAGTCATCTTATCTTGTGGGATTGGAAAGGCCTTAACAATCTCGGTCTTCTTTGGGTCCGGGCGGATTTCTCCTCCATCGATTATAAATCCGAGGTATTCGATTTTCTTCTGTCCAAAGTAGCATTTTGTCGGCTTGATCCTTAATCCGTGTTTTCTGAGTCATTCAAATACTTCCTTCAGGGTCACCATATGTTTTGCAAAGTTCTCCGCATAAATGTTGATGTCGTCAATGTACACAATCACTCCATGTCCAATCAAATCATAGAAGATTTCATTCATTGCAGCTTGGAAGGTGGCGGATGCATTACAAAGTCCAAAGGACATTCTTGTGAATTCGTACTGTCCAAATGGTGTAACAAATGCTGATTTTTCCTGTGCTTCAGGCGTCATTCCAATCTGGTTATATCCTGCCCATAGGTCCAAGGTTGAGTAGATTTGTGCCTTTTTCAACATGTTTTGTAAGTCTTCTGAGTGCAGGATCGGATATGCATGCTTCTTGGTGACTGAGTTCAATCTGCAATAGTCGATAACCATTCTCTGTCCATCCTTCTTGGGTACTATGCTGATGAGTGATGCCCATGGGCTTTTTGATCGTACAATTACTCCTGACTCCAATAGCTCTTGGACATGCTTTCATACAAAGTCATGATAGTTGACCGGTAATCTGTAGGGTGCTTGTTTGATCGGTTTGGCGTCTCTTGTATCGATATGGTGTGTGAAGAAGGCTTGGTCCGGTAGGTCCTTGAAACTGATCACGATAATATCCTTATACTCCTTCAACAGGTCTTGCAACTGTTTCTTCTGATTCAGCAACAGATTTTCATTGAGGGAGTAGATGTGTTTCTTGGCATTTTCCTGGTCGTCCAGTCTCTTCATTATCACATTTGCTTGTCCAGTCGATCCAAATCCCTTCCTTCTACGTCATGTTTCTTCTAAGTTTTCTACTTCCTTCAAAGGTTGCTGTTCACATTTGATGATCACCATCTGAGCAATTCGATCTCCTTGGTATACTTTAAATTAACTGTGATTGTAGTTCACTAGTCCAACCTCAATTTCTCCTCTATAGTCTTCGTCTATCAATCTGGGGAAAGCTCCTATTCCAGAATTGCGGTAGAGTCCACTTCTTACCCATACTTGCGCACATTGTCCGGGTGGTAGGGCAATAGCGATTCCAGTTTTTATGAAGGCTGATGATTTTGGTTCTAGGGTACAATCTTCATCTGTGTATAGGTCATATCCTGCGGCTCCTTCAGTTTTTCTTTTCAGTGTGATTGCACTTTCTGTCAATTTCTTGACTCGAGTTGCTGTATCCTTTTCTTTAACCGTGAATACTTCTTCGAAGATGGGGATATTCGGTTCCTTCCACTGTTCGTGAGTTGTATCCCGAGGTAGGTTCTGCCACAAGTCCTTCTACCACCAATAGCATATGCTGATGCATTCGTCGGGGTGAATTACTTCTTCAAGTGCGATGATTTCTTCTTCTGAGTCTGAGTCGCTTTCTTCAATCAAGATAGGTCCATCTTCTTCATCATCTTCCTGGAATAAGGCTCTGACTTCGATAGGTGTCTGAGTAGTGTAAACTTCATTGCTCCATTCCTCAGGTACTTCCTCATCTTCATTTTCTTTGGGTATCATTTGTTCTTGTTCTTGGTCGTAGCGTTTCTTCCAAGTTCCGTAGTAATTGATGTCATATGGTTCATCTGGGTATCTGACCCAGTTTTCGCATTCCCAAAGGTCATAAGGATTGACTTCGTCCCAATAGCATCCTTGCAGGTAGACGTTGCAATTTCCCCAAAGGCGTCCTTTACCAATGTGTCCGATATTCATCCAGAAACAGTCCCACATTTCTCCAGTGTTATCTGCAAATGGATGAGGGTTTCTTCCATCATATGGTCCATGATTCATTGAGGGTGGAGTCCTTCAGCGGGTCTGTGACAATCTTGGTTTCCTAATCTTCTTTTCTGTCGGTAAGTGCATCTCCAAGGTATCCTGGTCGGGTATCAACTTTGTATCACTACAAGTGCACATCATCTCAGCACAATAGATGCATTGCTCACAGAATGGACATCTAGTATTCCTCATGTTATACTCAATCAACTGGTTCTTCTCTAAAGGCGTTAGGTGGCGGTATTCACTATTGATCACCACGTTTGCTTCTTCTTCTTCCACCAAATTGAGGTACGCCTGTCCGGAGGTTATTCCTTCATCTGTGTCTCTTTCGTCTTCCAGCCTCTGAGTAAGTTTCGGTACTACTCCTTTCTGAATATCCAAAGGTACACTGAACTTTCTCCCATGGTTGACGAAGATTAGCCTTTGTGCGTCCAGGTCAATTCTAGCTTTAGCTTTCTTCAACCAGCTGTTACCCAAGACGGCATTGTAGGATTGTGCATCGGTGACCACTATTCTGACAGGGATTATCTCTGTTCCAAACTGAACTGGTACTTCTCGGAGTACTCCTAGGGGTACACTGCTTTTTCCACTTGCGACGACCAAGGTAGAGGTAGCGGGTTTGTCAATATCCCATCCTAGGCGGTCTAGGAAATACTTGGCGATAATGCTGACTCCTGCTCCAGTGTCAATAATAACTGAGCATGCTAATCCTCCAATGTTGCATTATGCATAGGCGGATGAGGTATAGGTTCACTCCTCTTGTTCTTTGGCAGTGTTTACTTCCTCGAATCGGATGGTTGGTTTGGTTTCAGTAATCTGAGTCTTCACTTTTTGCTTCATTGATGGTGCGATCTGAAAGAGTTGTTTGAAGGTAATGTTTGTCTTCTGACTAGCAATATCCTGCCATGGGTCATATTCGAATTCTCTAACTTTCCTAGGCTTCTTCTCCTTATTTTCTTCTTGATCCGTCATTTCTTCATCTTCAGTAGTTGAAGTAACTGTCTCACCAGGTTGCATTATTTGTTTGAAGGCTTTGTCCCATTGATCCTCATTCAACTGTTGCCTTTGTGTTGGCTTCTTAGGTTTCTCAATGACAACCTCAGGTTCCTGGGTCGGCTTCTTTCTTGGGTAGGGAGTCTTCCTAGTGGTAGTGCGGCTGACTGCTTCAACTGAGTAAGCCTCCAGGTATTCTTCGCTAAATTCTTCATCATCTTCTTCGATTTCTTGCACTACATTGGCATGGTTAGCCTTCTTTACTTCTTCTTTCTCTCGTCCTTCCTTCTAACTCCTAGTTCGGCAATCCTTAGCAAAGTGACCACGTCTTCCGCAGAGAAAGCAATTTATCTCGCTCTTGTTGCGTTCTTCAGTGATGAAGGTTCCTCTCAGTTGTCTGTTCTGACGGATCACCTTGGCTTCAAGATCGGCTATGTGTGCTGTCATCTCTGAGAACATCTTGGTGATCTTCTCCATTTCATCCTCATGAGTCATCTTTCCTGTTTTTGCCATGACTGTCGGTTTGATAGTGTCCTCCTCAGGTGGTTCGGCTGATGTGGATACCATTTGAACTACGGGTATTTCAGTGCTGAATTTCCTGTGTAAGTCTTGTGGTAACTTGTCATATAGAGATGCTGAGTGTCCTACTTCGGTGTCCCAAAAGGCCTGTGCCATCCTGACTTTCTCTTCCATACTTCGAGGACCAAACCTCTTAATATGGCATTGGAGATCTGTGGGTAAGCCATTCATGAACACCATTTCTCATACAACCTGGCTGGTTTCTCCACAGAGTTGCATGTACTGGTCAATGGTGGTAACCCAGTCTTCCGGACATTGATTGATTGACATCTTTATGTTGAATAGCTGTTCTTTGATTGATTCTCATTTCTGTTCAGTAAAGTACTTCTCCTCTAGCCAGGCTCTTGTAACATCCCAATGAGTGGTGGCTAATGCTGTAGCGGGGGGGTTATTTCCAGCTGCTGCTGTGGCTGCGAGGATTAATCCTCCTAGTCCAGTGGCTGCTACATCCGTTAGAGCCACTCGGTATGCTTCTCTTGCAGGTCCTCTGAGTTGGGCGGCCAGGATAGGCAACCATCGGGTGCTGACCATTCCTTTGGCTGCGAAGTAGCTTTTCAAATCATCCAGGAATTCTCAAACATATTCCTTGGTGTATCCGTAAAAGGTAGATAGTCTGTCTGTTATGGTTTCTTCATCCTCTTGAAGTCTTCTCCTAGGTAGTTATAGTAATGTGGGCAGTGGCGGTGGTAGTGCCGTTCTTGCTTTTGTCTTCCACTATGGGTTTCAGCAAGTTCGGTTATGCAATGTAGGTAACAAATCGGTCGATGTGTCGATTGATTTCCTACCAGTCGGCACCAATTGTAGTAGACTAAAATATATTAACAGTGAAATACTCGGAGTTGAGCAAGTGCAGAAAATATACTTTAGGGGTCTTAGCGGGTTATGCGGTAGCGTCTTAAGAAGGGTAATGTGTCGGTGTAGGTGTTAACTAGCAAGAATTAAGTGTGATCGATCGAATAAAGTGTATTTGTTAGAATCTCGAAACTATCCAATTGCTTACTCCTTGAGTAAGGCTTCAGTATCTCTTGGGTTGTCTGTTGTAAGCTTCCTTAGCTTGTTGCAGTCCGAATTTTATTGATAATTGTGAGCAGAGTATTTATAAGAAATTACAAAGTGCTATATGGGCAGCTACCCAGGTTACTACTTGAATTTCTGATTGGCTCAGCTAAATATAAAGTACAAATTGATTGGCTAAGATATAATAAATGATATATCAGGTTATAATGTAATTGGGCGATGAAATAATATATCAGATCGAAATACTATTTTAGGTTATAGCGTGATTGCGGATCTCAACAACGCTAAAGGTCTCAACAACGCTAAAGGTCTCAACATTGTTGAGAGTCACATGACTTGATCTCACATGATCAAATTGTATATCGTCACAAAATGTTCCGTCACATTATTAATGCTAAATTATGATTGGTCGATACAAATAAAGATCGTCTAAGCCACAATTGAGTGACGTATGATCGATCGTTGATGCATCGATCATTGATAGGAGAGAGATATAATAAGCTAATAATTACAACACTCCCCCTGCTTGATATATCTCGATAAAAATAAATAAATAAAAAAATAAAAGAATAAAAGTAAAGTGTTCAACTGTATATCACAAATGTCATCCATGAAGTACATTTACTGCAAATAATTATATATAAAATACTACTTGAGTGATAAGAATGATGTGATAAAGAACATAAAATTTTTAAAGAAATAATGTTAGTTATGTAAGCCCATTTTTGCGATCAACATTTCAAGTCTTGGTCGCGCAAGTGGCTTGGTTAATGCATCAGCGATCATTTCATCTGTCGCCATGTAAACAATATCTATTACCTTTGATTCAACTTTCTCTCGAATAAAGTGGTGCTGAATGTCGATATGCTTTGATTGAGCATGATTAATTGGATTTTTGGCGAGGGCGATTGCTGATTGGTTGTCTTCAAATAAGGTTGTTGCACAATTTGGCAAATATCCTAGCTCATCTAATAGGGTGCGTAGCCAAATGGCTTCCTTTGTCGTATGAGCTAATGCCATATATTCTGCCTTAGTTGTTGATAGGGCAACGGTTGCTTGGTGTTTGCTTGACCAGCTGATGGCTCCTCCTGATAGGTTGAAAATATATCCCATGGTTGATCGTCATGTGTTAATATCTCCTCCCCAGTTAGCATCACTGAAACTGATCAGTCTTAGATCCTGATCGCATCCAAGGCACAGCTTATAATTGGCTGTTCCTTTAATATATCTTAATAATCATTTGAGAGCGTGGTGATGTTCTTGCATTGGATTGGCCAAAAATTGACTGATGATGCTGACAGCAGCAGCTAGATCAGGTCTCGTCCCAATCATCAAGTACATTATGCTGCCGATCATTTGTCTGAATAGACTTTGATCTGCGGATTTTCCTCCTTCAGCTTTGAGTTGAATGGATGGATCAAGGGGTGTACTGATTGGTTTAGCATCCGTCATGTTAAACCTTGTAATGATTTGATTGGTGAAGTGGCTTTGATCAATTGTGATCGTGTGTGTTTTTTGATCATGCATGACTCGAATACCCAAAAAATGTTTAATTTTGCCACAGTCCGTCATATCAAATGCATTGCTAAGTTCCACCTTGAATTTGTTCATCGTTTCCATCGAATCAACCAGAATTAGTAGATCATTGACATATATGGCAATAATTATCAGCGATTGATATTGATCGTCTTGTCTTCTCCTTAGATAAATGCTGTGATCCGATTGTAGTCTTGTAAAATTTGATTGGCTGAAATAGTTGTCGATCTTCTGATTCCACATACGAGGTGATTGCTTTAGTCCATACAGTGATCGATTGAGCTTACACACAGCTCTCGTGACAGCTCCGATTGGTCGATTCCTTCAGGTACCATCATGTAGATCTCTTCATCAAGATCGCCATTCAGGAATGCAGTTTTTACATCCATTTGGTGAATTTCTAAGTTTAAGGTTGCTCCGATCGATAAAAGTGCCCTGATCAATGTGAATTTCGCCACAGGAGCAAATGTTTCATCGTAATCAATTCCTTGCTGTTATGAATATCCCTTGGCCACTAATCTCGCTTTGTACCTGGCAACTGATTCATTAGTGTTGAGTTTCTTTTTAAATACCTATCTGCATCCAATCGGCTTGCGTCCCGCAGGCACCTCAGGTACAATCGTCCACGTGTCATTATTCTTAAGTGATTTAAGCTCTTGATTGATCGCTTCTTCCTAAAACTTTGCATCAAGCAGAGAAATTGCCTCCTTGTAAGTTATTGGGTCATTAGTCAATTCAATTAAATTAGCTTCTGATATGCGATCTCGCCAAATTTATACAGCTTCAGTATTGATCAATTGTTCGATTGGCTCCCAGGTGTTGTCGTCATCATCATAGTCTAGCCATTTAACCAGATATTGCCTTTTTTCATCAATCTCGCATTCTCCGATGATCGCTTCAATGACATATTCTCGATCTTCTGGGTTGACAATTGTTGGGGATTTTAATATAATAGATTCATCAAATGTGACATTGCGGCTGATCTCTATCCTCCTATTGGTTGGATCCCAGAGCCTATATGCCTTCTTTTCATCATGATAGCCAATCATTTTAAGCTTTTTAGATCAGGGCGCCAGCTTCGACCTTTTTCCCTTGCGAATATGCATATACGCGTCAGCCCATATGATGCGCAAGTTACTGATATCAGGCTTGTGACTGTGCTATAATTCAAATGGTGAAGCACTCTCCTTATTGGCTCGCGTTAGCAATCGGTTGCGTAAATATGTAGCACTTGCAGCAAGTTCCGCCCAAAGTTCGTCAGGTATGCCAGCAGTAATTTTAACTGCCCGGATTGACTCCATCAATGTCCGGTTATATCGTTCGGCTACACCGTTTTGTTGCAGTGTGTCCGGCGTCGTCATTTCGTGATGAATTCCGTTTTTGATTAAAAATTCGCGCATCTCGGTGTTTACATACTCTCCTCCTCCATCTGATCGGAGAATCTTGAGTTTTCGGCCCGATTGCATCTCGGTGAATGCCTTGAATGTTCGGAATCGATCAAATGTATCACTTTTGTTATCAATAAAATATATTGTGACGTAGCGAGTAGCGTCATCGATGAAAGTTAATATATATTTTGCTCCATTGACTGATGGCGTAGGCATCGGCCCGCACAGATCTGTATGCACCCTTCTGATAGGCTCCATTGATCGATTTTTCGCGTGTCCGAACAGCTTGCGGTGCGACTTCGCGTGTTCACACTAGGCGCATATTTTGATTTGTCCGGTTGACAGCCACACATCTCCAAGCCCTATGACAAATTTGTTGATTGATTGCAGAGTATTTCGGCCCGGATGGCCTAGTCGGTGATGCCATAATATATAGTCATTGATCTTGGAATCGGCGATGTTTGCAATCTTGGAATTGGCGATGTTTGCTTCTAGCTCTAGCTCTGATGTCGATAAATGAAATAGGTCGCTATCGGCTTGTCCGATTTTAATTTCTTCATGATCCATGCCAATTTTAATTACTGATCTGTCGCTCTTGAAGGTTATGTCATTTCCGTCACATGTCAACGCCCGCACAGATATTAAATTTCTGGCGATCTCCGGTATATATAAGACATCTCGTAATTTCAGCTCGTTGTCGAGCTCAATTGTCCCAACGTGCGTCGCGCGTAATTTCCCATTCCCTGCATACATGACCAAGCCATCGTGCTTAGCCACCATCTCGAAGAGCTCTAATTGGTTAAACATATGTTGCGTGGTGCCCGAATCGATGATAGCGTCGATCACCAGATTTGCTTTGGCTCTCGGTTTAGCTTTTTCTTTTTCTGTTTTTACCCAATCGTTGAATTTGTTGCATTGAAATATTCCATGTTCTCCCTCACAGATGTAACATTTCCGAGGGTGTCCCCGAAAATTCCCACCTTGATTGGCTCTGCGATCACCGCCTCGGTCGCCTCTGTCATTATGACCTCCTCAATTGTTTCTGTTTTCGTTGTTGTAGCCTTGGCTTCATCCGGCGTTTCCGCCTCGGTCGTCGCGACCGCCACCTCAGTAGCCGCCTCGGTCGCCACCTCGGTATCTGCCTCGGTCACCGCCTTGATAGCCGCCTCGGTCTGTCGCATGGGCTTCATCATGCCTTTGTTTATTATCCGGGTCGAACCTGATGCATGCGAGTTGTAAAGCCTCCAGTGTTGTCGGCATATTCTCCCGCGCAAGTATTAATTCCCAGTATCTGGGGCTTAGACTCCAAAGATATTGCAGTATAGCTTCTGTGTCAGTCATATCTTCGATTTGTGCTATGATCCAGTTGAATGTGTTATTATAATCTTCAATCGATCCTTTTTGCTTCATCATCGCAAGCTTATCGCACATTCATAACAATTGTTCCATTGGTGCGTATTTTTGCATCATAGCTTCTTTAAGCTCATCCCACGAATCAAATTCTCCCGATATGTTCACATGCCTCCATAGCCATATTCTAGCGTTGCCTGTAATTTTACTGATCGCTACGTTGACTTCCTCCTTTTATACTGATAGATTGGCGCTGGTGATAAATTGCTCTACGGCATCAAAGTAATCAAACAATCTGGGTGCGCCACCCAATCCATCGAATTTGTTGATCGATCTCAGGTACTC
>RBNK01001470.1:0-15168 GCA_003990785.1 Endogone sp. FLAS-F59071 | reverse complement strand
GGTATCTGGGGCTTAGACCCCGGAGATATTGCGGTATAGCTTCTGTGTCGGTCATATCTTCGATTTGCGCCATAATCTGGTTGAATGCGTCATTATAATCTTCGATCGATCCTTTTTGCTTCATCATCGCAAGCTTATCGCGCATTTGTAACAATTGTTCCATTGGTGCATATTTTTGCGTCATAGCTTCTTTAAGGTCATCCCACGAATCAAATTCTCCCGATGTGTTCACGTGCCTCTGTAACTACATTCTAGCATTGCCTGTAATTTTGCTGATCGCTGCGTTGACTTCCTCTTTTTGTACTGATAGATTGGCGCTGGTGATAAATTGTTCTATGGCATCAAAGTAATCGAACAATCTGGGTGCACCACCCGATCCATCGAATTTGTTGATCGATCTCAGGTACTCCTTCGCCAGGTTGTTAAGCTTTGTTGATGTTGTTAGTGATAGTGATGGTCGTGGCATATTGCCTTCTGTAGCTGCGTTCTGATTGGTTGGCGTACTAGGTGATGTGATCGTTTTGTCGATTTTTGCCATCAATTCGCCCATTAGGGTTGCAAGCGTGTCTAATTTATCTTCCTGATTTCTGATCGTTGTAGCCATTTGTTCCTGTCGATCGAGGCTAAATGCGATATTGCTCTGATGGTTGCTATCCAATCCGTCGTCGTCGTCAAGGGTTTGATGTCTGTTGTCTGTTTTTGATTTAGACTGCAATCTTGTCGATCTTGTTGCTGATGACGATGATGCATATAGGTTGTCCATTTCGTCATGTCATGTCGTTGAATGTTACGTCATTACGTGTTTATCGCGTTGCTTTATCGCGATGTCGTTTATCGCGTTGTTTATCGCTTTGTTTGATGTGTTGTTTACGATTTTAAATAAACACTTACAGTAATCGCAGTTGTAATTGCGTAGATGATTGCATAGATCTCAGGTTGTCGAGCTGCAATTCGAGCAGCTCGGGGCTCATAACCTGTTGAAATTTGATCTTCGAATGTGTGTTTGGAGTAAAGAGCGCACTGGCTAATGAAGCCAATATGCGTGTATTTATTAATGCTAAATTATGATTGGTCGATACAAACAAAGATCGTCTAAGCCACAATTGAGTGACGTATGATCGATCGTTGATGCATCGATCATTGATAGAAGAGATATAATAAGCTAATAATTATAATATATCTTAGGGGTCTTAGCAGTTTATGTGGTAGTGTCTTAAGAAGGGTGTCGATATAAGTGTTAACCAGCAAGAATTAAGTGTGATTGATTAAATAAAGTATATCTATTAGAATCTCAAAACTATATCAATTGCTTACTCCTTGAGTAAGGCTTCAGTATCCCTCAGGTTATCTGTTGTAAGTTTCCTTAGCTTGTTGCAGTCCGAATTTTATTGATAATTGCAAGCAGGGTATTTATAAGAAATTACAAGGTGCTATATGGGCAGCTACCCAGGTTACTACTTGAATTTCTGATTAGCTCGGCTAAATATAGGGTACAAATTGATTGGCTAAGATATAATAAAATGATATATCAGGTTATAATGTAATTGGGCGATGAAATAATATATCAGATCGAAATACTATTTTAGGTTATAGTGTGATTGTGGGTCTCAGCAACGCTATAAGTCTCAGTATTATTGCAAATCACATGACTTGTGATCTCACATAATCAAATTGTATGTTGTCATAAAATGTTCTGTCACACTGTATACAGCTTGAACACTTTTGTGAGATTTAATCTTGCCATTACTAGTGCATAGGTAAGTGCTTCCTTGATCAGGTTGAAGGCAGTTTGTACAGCTGATGTCTATTTCCAAGCTCTTCCTTTTCTTTGCAACATATGCAAGGGTGTAGCAATTTTGGAGTACCTAGGGATAAACCTTTTATAGAACTGAACCAGTCTTAAGAATCCTCATAGGGTCATCTTGTCTTGCAGGGTTGGGAAGGCTTTAATAATTTCTATCTTCTTCAGGTCTGGGCGGATTTCTCCTCTATTAATTATAAATCTGAGGTATACAATTTTCTTCTGTCCAAAGTAGCATTTTGTTAGCTTGATCCTTAGTTTATGTTTTCTGAGTTATTCAAATACTTTCTTTAGGATTATCATGTGTTCTGCGAAGTTCTCAACATAAATATTAATATCATTGATGTACACAATTACTCCATATCCAATTATGTCATAGAAGATCTCATTCATTGCAGCTTGGAAGGTGGCAGGTGCATTGCAAAGTCCAAAGGACATTCTTGTAAATTCATACTGTCTGAATATTATTACAAATACTGATTTCTCCTGTGCTTCAGGTGTTATTCCAATTTGATTATATCCTACCTATAAGTCTAGGGTTAAGTAGATTTGTGCCTTCTTTAGCATGTTTTGTAAGTCTTCTAAGTGCAGGATCAGGTATGCATACTTTTTAGTGATTGAGTTCAATTTGCAGTAATCGATAACCATTCTCTATCTATCCTTCTTTGGTACTATGCTGATAGGTAATACCTAAAAGCTTTTTGACTATATAATCACTCCTAACTCTAATAGCTCTTGAATATGCTTTTGTACAAAGTCATGATAGTTGGCTGGTAATCTGTAGGGTATTTGTTTGATTGGTTTAGCATCTTCTGTGTTGATATGGTGAGTGAAGAAGGCTTGGTTCGATAGGTCCTTGAAGCTGATCGCGATGATATCCTCATACTCCTTCAGTAGATCTTGTAATTGCTTCTTCTGATTTGGCAACAGATTTTCATTAAGGGAGTATGTAAGGGGGTTTCTTCTAAACCACATATGAGGAAGCATCTAATGATACTAATCCATGTTGGACTTAGGAATCTCTGAGTATATCACAAGGTTTCTAAGGTATTGAAAGTACTTTGTTTCTTTGTAAGAATATTAATTATGATTTTCAGACTTATAGTCTTTCTAGTACTCTTGATGTGTGTAAAAGGGGGTAAGATCTTTAGCTCTCAAAGGGATCTTAAATGTGCACTGCTATTGAACTCATTTTAAAAAAGGATTGCGAGAATAGTGCAGAACTTCAATTTAATGAGTCTACAACTATCTGCATTATACAAAACCTCTTGAGGTTTCGCTTCTTTGTAGAGAGTTATATAAGGTCAATGTGTTTATATAAGGAATTGTTTAAAGGAATTTGAGGATTGAAGAACTGAAGAACTGATTGACTGACTGACTGAAGTTTATTGAATAAAGAATTGAGGAATATTTATACAAAATTAAAAAGCTAAGATTGATAATATAAGCTAACTATAAATCTTTAATAGTATTGATGTTGTCAGCAATACTGATAATGTTGGCAATGCCTATAATATCAGCAGTGCCGATGATGTCGGCAATGCCTATGATGTCGGCAGTGCCTACAATGTCAGCAGTGCCTATATTTGATCCTAATAAGGAAGTATTAATTTCTTCTTTCAGATTTAAATAACTAGAATGTTCTAAGTAGTGCTGCGGCACAGTAACAGTAATAATATCACTCTTACAACTCTTCCCCTCTTAGGAAAATAGCATCTACGCTATTTTTATAAGAAAGTTGTTTAGTATTCTACAAGTTTGTATTTCTTGAAGATATAGTGTTGATTCTGTTCAAAGAGTATCTGCTGAACTTCTTCATTTAAGTTCTAGACTTAATATGGGTAATTATCTAAGTATTGATATGTCAGCTGGTACTTGTTACTCCAGAGTATAATTCATTTCTATCAATACTGATTCAGTAATCTACATTTCCAACAAATGATTCATATTGTCTTCCCAAGGTTGCTTGTATTGACATGTCTTTATAAAGTCTATTCGCAAAGTTCATTTGCTTTTGAAGTCCATCTATGCCTCTCATTGTTGTGATTATCTCTATTTCTCCTTGATATTGTAGTCTTCTTGCTGATTTGTATAGATGTTTGGTATTACTCTGAGTATATCACAAGTATTCCAAAAGAATTAGACCTGAATAAAATCTTCATAATATATGTTCCTTCAATGTTGATTATATTGCAATTGTAATGACACTGAATGCTCATTGTGTTGAGTATTGATGTTGCTGCTACCAAAGTTATATCTTGCCATTTCAGCAGTTTTCTAGATAGTTCAAGTTATAAGATATTGATGGTGTTTCATAACCCGCAGCTACCAAGTTGTAAGAGGGTTTTCGAATTCTTCTAAAAGTTTGTTGTAGAGTTCAAAGTATGTTTCACCTTATAAACGAGCTACTGTTGTCAAATCAGTGCTTTGTAGTAGTTGCTGATATTGTGTCCACTTAAAGGATTCCATGATATATGTAGCCTCTCTGGCTGATGGAAGTGAGATGTGTGTGGTATTTTTAGTAGCACTCCAAGTATGTCAGTTGTATCTAAAAGGAATTGATAATTCTAGGCCTTTGTAAAAATATTAATAGTATGTTTTTCTGATTATTATAATGGTTTTTCATTACCACTGCTATCAAGTTATAAGAGGGTTTCTTCTAAACCACTTGTGAGGAAGCATCTGATGATACTAATCCATGTTGGACTTAGGAATCTCTGAGTATATCACAAGGTTTCTAAAGTATCAAAAGTACTTTATTTCTTTATAAGAATATTAATTATGATTTTCAGACTTATAGTCTTTCTAGCACTCTTGATATGTATAGAAGGGGGTAAGATCTTTAGCTCTTAAAGAGATCTTGAGTGTGCACTGCTATTGAACTCATTTTAAAAAAGAATTGCGAGAATAGTACAGAACTTCAATTTAATGAGTCTGCAACTATCTGCATTATATAAAACCTCTTGAGGTTTTGCTTCTTTATAGAGAGTTGTATAAGGTTGATGTATTTGTATAAGGAATTGTTTAAGGGAATTTGAGAATTGAAGAACTGAAGAACTGATTGACTGACTGACTGAAGTTTATTGAATAAAGAATTGTGGGATATTTATATAAAATTGAAAAGCTAAGATTGATAATATAAGCTAACTATAAATCTTTAATAGTATTGATATTGTTGGTGATACTGATGATGTTAGTGATGCCTATAATGTCAGCAGTGCTGATAATATCGGCGACGCCTATGATGTCAGCGGTACCTACAATGTCAGCAGTGCCTACATCTGATCCTAATAAGGAAGTATTAATTTCTTCTTTTGGATTTAAATAACTAGAATGTTTTAAGTAGTGCTGCGGCACAGTAACAGTAATAATATTACTCTTACAGAGTAGATGTGCTTCTTGGCATTCTCCTGGTTATTGTTGAAATTTGATCTTCGAATGTGTGTTTGGAGTAAAGAGCGCACTGGCTAATGAAGCCAATATGCGTGTATTTATTAATGCTAAATTATGATTGGTTGATACAAACAAAGATCGTCTCAGCCACAATTGAGTGATGTATGATCGATCGTTGATGCATCAATCATTGATAGAAGAGATATAATAAGCTAATAATTACAACAGTTATCCAGTCTTTCCATTATCACATTTGCTTGTCCAGTCGATCCAAATCCTTTCTTTTCTCATCATGTTTCTTCTAAATCCTTCACTTCTTTCAAAGGCTGCTGTTCACATTTAATGATTACTATTTGAGCGATTTAATCTCCTTAGTATACTTTAAATTAGCTGTGGTTATGATTGACTAGTCTAACCTCAATTTCTCCTCTGTAGTCTTCATCTATTAATCTGGGGAAGGCTCCTATTCCAGAGTTGCAGTAGAGTCTACTTCTTGCCTATACTTGTGCACATTGTCTAGGTAGTAGAGCAATAGCAATTCCAGTTTTTACGAAGGCTGATGATTTCAGTTCCAAAGTGTAGTTTTCATCTATATATAGATCATAACCTGCAGCTCCTTCAGTTTTTCTCTTTAGTACAATTACACTTTCTGTTAGTTTCTTAACTTGAGTTGCTATATCCTTTTCTTCAACTGTGAATACTACTTCAAAGGTGGGGACATTCGATTCCTTCCACTGTTCATGAGTTGTATCTTGAGGTAGGTTCTGCTATAAGTCCTTCCACCACCAATAGCATATGTTAGTATATTTGTCAGAGTGAATTATTTCTTCTAGTACAATAATTTCTTCTTTTGAGTTTGAATTGCTTTCTTCAATTAGGGTAGGTCTATTATCTTCATTATCTTTCTAGAATAAGGCTCTAACTTCAATGGATGTCTGGGTAGTATAAACTTTATTGCTCCATTCATCAGGTACTTCTTCATCTTCATTTTCTTCGAGTACTATCTATTCCTGTTCTTGGTCATGACATTCTTTCCAGGTTCTATAATAGTTGATATCATATGGTTCATCTGGATATCTAACCCAGTTTTCGCATTCTCAAAGATCATAGGAGTTGACTTCATTCCAGTAGCATCCTTGCAGGTAGATATTGCAGTTTCCCCAAAGATGTCCTTTGTTGATATGTCCAATATTTATCTAAAAGCAATCTCATACTTCTCCAGTATTATCTGTGAATAGGTAAGGGTTCTCTCTATTATATGATCCATAATTTATTGAGGGTGGAGTCCTTTGGTGGGTCTGTGATAATCTTGGTTTCTTGATCCTTTTCTCGATTGGTAGATGCATCTTCAAGGTATCCTGATAAGGTATCAACTTTGTATCACTGCAAGTGCACATCATCTTGGCATAATAGATGTATTATTCACAGAATGGGCATCTAGTATTTCTCATGTTATATTCAATCAACTGGTTTTTTTCCAAAGGTATCAGGTGGCGGTATTCACTATGGATCACTATGTTGGCTTCTTCTTCTTTTATCATATTGAGATGTGTCTATCCGGAGGTTATTTCTTTATCTGTATCACTTTCATCTTTTGGTCTCTGAGTGAGTTTCAATACTACTTCTTTCTGAATATCCAGAGGTATACTGAACTTTCTTCTATAGTTGATGAAGATTAACCTTTGTACATTCAGATCAATTCTGGCTTTAGCTTTCTTCAACCAGCTGTTGCCCAAGACGGCATTGTAGGATTGTACATCAGTGATAACCATTCTAATAGGTATGATTTCTGTTCTAAACTAGACTGATACTTCTTGGAGTACTCCCAAAGGTATACTGCTTTTTCCACTTGCAATGACCAAGGTAGAGATAGCGGGTTCATCAATATCCCATCCTAGGCAATCTAGGAAATGCTTAGCAATAATACTGACTCCTGCTCTAGTATCGATAATAACCAAGTATACTAATCCTCCAATGTTGTATTGTGCATAGATGGATGAGGTATAGATTTGCTTCTCTTATTCTTCGGCAGTATTAACTTCCTCAAATCAGATGGTTAGTTTAGTTTCAGTAATCTGCATCTTCACCTTCTACTTTGTTGATAGTATAATCTAAAAGAGTTGTTTAAAGGTAATGTTGGCCTTTTGACTGACAATATTTTGCTACAGGTTATATTCAAATTCTCTAACCCTTCTAGGCTTCTTTTTCTTGTTTTCTTCCTGATCAATCATTTCTTCATCTCCAGTAGTTGAGATAACTATCTTGCTGGGTTGCATTATCTATTTGAAGGCTTTGTCCCATTGATCCTCATTCAGTTATTATCTTTGTATTAGCTTCTTAGGTTTCTTGATGATAACTTCAGGTTCCTAGATTGGTTTCTTCCTTGGGTAGGGAGTCTTCCTAGTGGTAGTGTGACTGATTATTTCGACAGGGTAGGCTTCTAGGTATTCTTCACTAAATTCTTCATCTTCTTCTTCGATTTCTTGTACTACGTTAGCATAGTTGGCCTTCTTTTCCTTCTCTCTCTCCCATCCTTTCTTCCAACTTCTGGTTTGGCAATCTTTGGCAAAGTAACCATATCTTCTACAGAGGAAACAATTCATCTCAGTTTTGTTGCATTCTTCGGCAATAAAGGTTCCTCTCGGTTGCTTATTCTGATGAATTACCTTGGCTTTGAGATCAGCTATATGTGCTGTCATTTCAGAAAACATCTTGGTAATCTTTTCTATTTCATCTTTATGTGTTGTCTTTCCTGTTTTTGCTATGACCATCAGTTTAATGGTGTCCTCCTCAGATAGTTCAGCTGTTACAGATACTATTTGAACTACAGGTATTCCGGTGCTGAATTTCCTGTATAAATCTTGTGATAACTTGTCATATAGGGATGCTGCATATTCTGCTTTAGTGTTCCAAAAGGCTTGTGCCATTCTGACTTTCTTGTCTATTCTGCAGAGACCAAACCTCTTGATATGGCATTGGAGATCTGTAGATAAGCTATTCATAAACACTATTTCTTGTACAACTGAGCTAGTTTCTCCACAAAGTTGCATATACTGATCGATGGTAGTAATCCAATCTTTCAGGCACTGGTTGATTGACATCTTCATATTGAATAGTTATTCTTTGATTGATTCTCACTTCTGTTCAGTGAAATACTTCTCTTCTAACCAGGCTCTCATAGTATCCTAATGAGCGGTGGCTAATGCTGCAGCTGTGGCTCCATTTCTGGCTGCTGCGGTGGCTGCAATAAGTAATCCTCCTAGTCTGGTAGCTGCTGCATCTGTTAGAGCTATGCAGTATGTTTCTCTTACAGGTCCTCTAAATTAGGTGGCTAGAATAGGGATCTATCAAGTGCTGGCTGTTCCTTTGGCTGCAAAGTAGCTCTCCAAATCATCTAGGAATTCTCGAACATATTCTTTAGTATATCTATAAAAGGTAGGTAGTCTGTCTGTTATGGTTTCTTCGTTCTCTTAAGGTCTTCTCCTAGGTAGTTGTAGTAATGCAGGTGGTAGTAGTGGTAGTAAAGTTCTTGCTTTTATCTTCCACTATGGGTTTCAGCAAGTTTGGTTACACAATATAGGTAACAAATCGGTCAAGATGTCGAGTGATTTCCTACCAGTCAGCATCAATTATGATAGACTAAAATATATTAATGATGAAATACTCGGAATTAAGCAAGTGCAGAAAATATGTTTCAGGGGTTTTAGCAGTTTATGCGGTAGTATCTTAAGAAGGGTAATATATTGATATAAGTGTTAACTAGTAAGATTTAAGTGTGATTAATTGAATAAAGTGTATCTTATTAGAATCTTGAAACTATCCCAATTGCTTACTTCTTGAGTAAGGCTTTTCAGTATCCCTCAGGTTATCTGTTGTAAGCTTTCTAGCTTGTTGTAGTTTGAATTTTATTGATAATTGCAAGTGGGGTATTTATAAGAAATTACAAGGTGCTATATGGGCAGCTACCCAGGTTACTACTTGAATTTCTAATTGGCTTAGCTAAATATAAGATACAAATTGATTGGCTAAGATATAATACAATGATATATTAGATTATAATATAATTGGTTGGCAAAATAATATATTAGATCGAAATACTATTTTAGGTTATAATGTGATTATAGATCTCAATAACACTTCAGATCTTAATAACACTTCGAGTCTCAGTGTTATTATAGGTCACATGACTTGTAATCTCACATAATCAAATTATATGTCATCACAAAATGTTCCATCATAATATATTATAGTCTGCAGCTTCTTTAGTTTTCTTTTTAGTATAATTATAGTTTTTATCAGTCTTTTAACTCAAGTTACTGTTTCTATCTCTTTAACTATAAATACTTCTTTAAAGATAGGGATATTAGGTTCTTTTTACTACTTATAAGTTATATCTTAGGGTAGGTTCTACTATAAGTCTTTCTACTACTAATATTACATGTTGATATATTTATTAAGGTGAATTACTTCTTCTAAGGCAATGATTTCTTTCTCTAAGTCTAAGTTACTTTTTTCAATTGGAATAGATCCATTATCTTTATCATCATTCTGGAATAGAGCTCTAACTTTAATAGGTATTTAAGTAGTGTAAACTTCCTCATCTTATTTATTAAGTATTTTCTTATCTTCATTTTCTTCAAGTATATTAGGAAACTATTTTCAATTAATAGTCTATAATTAGCATCTATACTCATAAGCTGTTTGCAAGCTGTTTATAGGCTGTTCTAGCTAGTTCATAGTTTGTGATATTGTTCTAGATGTATTTGTAGTTTATAATATTATTCTAGTAGAGTTCTAAAGTAATTCATAGCTGTTTGCTAATAATAGTTGATAGTCTATAACTAGCATCTGCATTTATAGCTATTTTATTTATAGCTCTTACTAAAATAGTTCATAGATTAATTAACTATTTTTTTAATATATAGTCTGTTCTTATTCTTGATTATAGTGTTCTTTCCAAGTTCTATAATAGTTGATATTATATGGCTTATCTAGATATCAAACCTAATTTTCACATTTCCAAAGATCATAGAGGTTAACATTACTCTAATAGCATCCTTATAAATAGATATTATAGTTTTCTTAAAGGTGTCCTTTATGTTGAAATTATTAGCTTATTATATCTCTCTCTCCTATCAATGATCGATTGTACATCACTCAGTTGTGGCTTAGACGATCTTTATTTGTATTGACCAATCATATATTAGCATTAATAAATATACACATATTTGGCTTCTTGAGCCAGTGCACTCTTTACCCTAAAAAAACACACATTCGAAGATCAAAACTTCAATAGGTTATGAGCCCCAAGCCACTCAATTACAGCTCAACAAACTGAGATTTATGCAATCATAGCAATTACAACTGCGATTACAGTAAGCATTTATTTAACATTGTAAACAATGCATCAAACAATACGATAAACAATGCGACAAATGATACTGCAATAAAGCAATGTGATAAACAACATGTAACAACATAGCATTCAATAACATGACACAACGAAATGGATAATCTATATATATCATTATCAGTAACAAGATCAACAAGATTGCAGTCTAAATCAAAAACAGACAACAGATATCAAACCCTTAATGATGACAAAGGATTGGATGGCAACTATCAGAGCAATATAGGATTTAGCCTCAATCAACAGGAACAGATGACTATAATGATTAGAAATCAGGAAGATAAATTAGACATGCTAGCAACCCTATTGAGCGAATTGATGGTGAAAATTGACAAAACAAACACATCACCCAGTATGCCAACTAATCAGAATGCAGCTATAGAAGGCAATACACCACAAATACAAACATAATCATCATCACCAATAACATCAACAAAGCTTAATGATCTGACAAAGGAGTACCTAAGATCGATCAACAAATTCGATGGGTCAGGAGGTGCACCCAGACTGTTTGATTACTTTGATACCATAGAGCAATTTATCACCAGCGCCAATCTATCAGTACAAAAGGAGGAAGTCAATGCAGCGATTAGTAAAATTACAGACAATGCTAGAATGTGGCTATAGAGGTACATGAACACATCGGGAGAATTTGATTTATGAAATGAGCTTAAAGAGGCTATAACATAAAAATATACACTAATGGAACAATTGTTATGAATGCGTGATAAGCTTGTGCTGATGAAGTAAAAGAGATCGATCGAAGATTATAATGACACGTTCAACTGAATTATAGTGCAAATCGAAGATATAACTGATATAGAAGCTATACTGCAATATCTCCAGGGTCTAAGCCCCAGGTACTAGGAATTAATACTTGCACGGGAGAATATGCCGACAATGCTGGTGGCTTTACAACTTGCATGTATCAGGTTTGACCTGGATAGTAAGCAGAGGTGCGACGAAGCCCACGTGACAGACTGAGGCAGCTACTGAGGTAGCTACCAAGGCGGCGGTCATAGCAACTGAGGCGGAAGTGCCAGACAAGGCCGAGGCTATAACAATGATAACAGAAACAATCGAGGAGGTTATTATAATAATAGAGGCAACTGAGGTGGTAATCGCAGAGACTATTGAGGTGGGAATTTTCAGAGATATTCTCGGAAATGTTACATCTGTGAGGGAGAACATAGAATATTCCAATGCAACAAATTCAATGATTAGGTAAAAACAGAAAAAGAAAAGGCTAAACCGAGAGCCAAAGTAAATCTGGTGATTAGTGCCATTATTGATTCAGGCGCTATGCAACATATGTTCAACCAATGGAAGATTTTCAAGACAGTAGCTGAGCACGATGGCTTGGTCACATATGCAGGGAATGAGAAGCTATATATCACGCATGTTAGGACGATTGAGCTCAATAATGAGATAAAATTACAGGATGTTTTATATATACTGGAAATCACCAGAAATTTAATATCTGTGCGGGCATTGATACATAACAGAAATGACATAATCTTTAAAAGTGATGGATCAGTAATTAAAATTGGCATGGATCATGAGGAAATCAAAATCGGACAAGCCAATGGCAACCTATTTCATTTATTGATATTACTAGAGCTAGAAGCAAACATCACCGATTCTAAGATTGATGACTATATATTATAGCATCACCGGCTGGGCCATCCAGGCCGAAATACTCTGCAATCAATCAACAAATTTGTCACAGGGCTCAGAGGTATGCAGCTGTTAACTGCACAAATCGAAATATGCACTGGGTGTGAACACGTGAAGTTGCACTGCAAGCCTTTTAGACATGTGAAAAATTGATTGATGGAGCCTATCGGAAGGGTACACTCAAATCTGTGCAGGCTGATGCCCACACCATCAGTCAATAGAGTGAAATATATATTAACATTCATCGATGATGCTACTCACTACATCACAACATATTTTATTGACAATAAAAGTGATACATTTGATTGATTCCGGGTATTCAAGGCATTCGCCAAAACGCAATCGGGCTGAAAACTAAAGATTCTCTGGTCCAATGGAGGGGGAGAGTATGTAAACATCGAGATGTGCGAATTTTTAATCAAAAATGGAATTCATTATGAAATGATGATGCTGGACACACTGCAACAAAACGGTGTCTCCGAACAATATAACCGGATATTGATAGAGTCGATCTGGGCTGCTAAAATCACTGCCAACATATCTGATAAACTTTGGGCTGAACTTGCCACAAGTGCTATATATTTACATAACTGATTGCCAATGTGAGCCAATAAGGAGAGTACTTCACCATTTGAATTATAGCACGGTTACAAGCCTGATATCAGCAACTTACATATCATATGGGCTGATATATATATATGCATATTCGTAAAGGAAAAAGGTTGAAACTGGTGCCCCAATCCAAAAAGCTTAAAATAATTAGCTATTATAATGAAAAGTGTTGAAGTTTGATCTTCGAATGTGTGTTTGGAGTAAAGAGCGCACTAGCTAATGAAGCCAATATACGTGTATTTATTAATGCTAATTTATGATTGGTTGATACAAAACAAAGATCGTCTAAGCCACGATCGAGTGATGTAGCATCAATCGTTGATGTATCGATCATTGATAGGAGAGAGATATAATAAGCTAATAATTACAACACTCCCCCTGCTTGATATATCTCGATAAAAAAATAAATAAATAAAAATAAAAGAATAAAAGTAAAGTGTTCAACTGTACATCACAAATGTCATCTATGAAGTACATTTACTGCAAATAATTATATATAAAATACTACTTGAGTAATAAGAATGATGTGATAAAGAACATAAAATTTTAAAAAAATGTTAGTTATATAAGCCCATTTTTGCGATCAATGTTTCAAGTCTTGGTCACGCAAGTGGCTTGGTTAATGCATCGGCGATCATTTCATCTGTCGCCATGTAAACGATATCTATCACCTTTGATTCAACTTTCTTTTGAATAAAGTGGTGCTAAATGTCGATATGCTTTGATTGAGCGTGATTAATTGGATTTTTGGTGAGGGCGATTGCTGATTGGTTGTCTTCAAATAAGGTTATTGCACAATTCGGCAAATATCCTAGCTCATCCAATAGGGTGTGTAGCCAAATGGCTTCTTTTATTGCATGTGCTAATGCCATATATTCTGCCTCAGTTGTTGATAGGGCAACGGTTGCTTGGCATTTGCTTGACCAGCTGATGGCTCCTCCTGATAGGTTGAAAATATATCTCGTGGTTGATCGTCGTGTGTTAATATCTCCTCCCCAGTTAGCATCACTGAAACCGATCAGTCTTAGATCCTGATCGCGTCCAAGATACAGCTTATAATTGGCTGTTCCTTTAATATATCTTAATAATCGTTTGAGAGCATAGTGATGTTCTTGCATTGGATTGGCTGAAAATTGACTGATGATGCTGACAGCAGCAGCTAGATCAGGTCTCGTTCTAATCATCAGGTACATTATGCTACCGATCATTTGTCTGAATAGACTTTGGTCTGCGGATTTTCCTCCTTCAGCTTTGAGTTGAATGGATGGATCAAGGGGTGTACTGATTGGCTTGGCGTCCATCATGTTAAACCTTGTAATGATTTGATTGGCGAAGTGGCTTTGATCAATTGTGATCGTGTGTGTTTTTCAATCGTGCATGACTCGAATACCCAAAAAATGTTTAATTTCGCCACAGTCTGTCATATCGAATGCATTGCTAAGTTCCACCTTGAATTTGTTTATCGTTTCCATCGAATCAGCTAGAATTAGTAGATCGTTGACATATATAGCAATAATTATCAGCGATTGATATTGATTGTCTTGTCTTCTCCTTAGATAAATGCTGTGATCTGATTGTAGTCTCGTAAAATTTGATTGGCTGAGATAGTTGTCGATCTTCTGATTCCACATATGAGGTGATTGCTTTAGTCTATACAGTGATCGATTGAGCTTACACACAGCTCTCAGTGACAGCTCCGATTGGTCAATTCCTTCAGGTACCATCATGTAGATCTCTTCATCAAGATCGCCGTTCAGGAACGCAGTTTTTACATCCATTTGGTGAATTTCTAAGTTTAAGGTTGCTCCGATCGATAACAGTGCCCTGATCGACGTGAATTTCGCTACAGGAGCAAATGTTTCATCGTAATCAATTCCTTGCTGTTGTGAATATCCCTTGGCCACTAATCTCGCTTTGTACCTGGCAACCGATCCATCAGTGTTGAGTTTCTTTTTAAATACCCATCTGCATCCAATCGGCTTGCGTCCCACAGGCACCTCAGGTACAATCGTCCACGTGTCATTATTCTTAAGTGATTTAAGCTCTTGATTGATTGCTTCCTTCCAAAGCTTTGCATCAGACAGAGAAATTGCCTCCTTGTAGGTCATTGGGTCATCGGTTGATTCAATTAAATTAGCTTCTGATATGCGATCTTGCCAAATTTGTAGAGCTTCAGTGTCGATCAATTGTTCGATTGGCTCCCAGGTGTTGTCGTCATCATCATAGCCTAGCCATTTAACCAGATATTGCCTTTTTTCATCAATCTTGTGTTCTC
>RBNK01001469.1:0-15182 GCA_003990785.1 Endogone sp. FLAS-F59071 | reverse complement strand
GGAGAGAGAGGTGATAGAAAGGGGGGGTCCGAATGTGACAGAGTGAAAGCAGGGGAGCGGGAGGGCGGAATCCTCGGCAATGTTGATGCCTAGCTGCCCCTTGCCGTTGGAGCCGAACGCGACGAGCTTCATGAGACAGCCAGCTGTGGTCATGGTGGCACATTTGCTGCGCCACGCAAAAACTGACTTCCCAATAAAGGTGAAGTCTATATAGTATGAGTCTCAATGTTATTATGGGTCACATGACTGTGATCTCATGTAATAAAAATTCTCTCCGCCACAATATTGATAAATTTCGAGTTAGAAAAACAGTTTCTAAGGTAAATAAATTTTAATTTTTAGATTTTTTATTTAAATTAATTATTTTAAATTTTACTAATTTATTATTTTTATAAAAAATAGCTTTGAAAGATTGTTATCAAAATTTGCTATTTACTTACTTATCAAGAATAATTAAAAACTATTATACTTGCTTACAAGTAAAGCATTATGAGCTTGCTATTAATGTAAAAACATATTAGAACAGTACTTATAATATGATTTAAGCTGCACTTCAAATGTGAGAACTATTGATGATGATTATATTTATAGATAAGAATTTAAAGAAGTTTGAACTTAGTGATAATGAATGGAAGATTTTAGAAGAAGTTAAAAATTTCTTCTTAGTAAGTTTTTTTTTTTTATATTATTATTGTATTTTTAACTATTTATTTAATATTTTATTTATTTTTATATTTTATAAATTTTTTTTTTTTTTAGCTATTTAAAATGATTACAAAATATCTTTTTTCTACTAATTACCTAACAATAGATGCAGTTATTCCTACATATAATATGCTTGTGGATCAGCTTGAAAAATATAATAGCAACTTAGAACTTCATCACATAGCTAAACAGTATAGAAAAAAACTCAAAAAATACTATATTCAAACAGACTTCTCACCAGTAGCTTCAGTTGCAACTAGTAAATTCAATTTATTATTTTTTAATATTTATTTTTCTATTTACTATAATAGTGTCTTCTCTGAGACTAAAAATTAGACTCAAATGAAAAATACACTTATATATCAGTAAATACAAATATAGGGGAATATCTAAGTAGATTAGAGTATATAGCTTAGTAATAAGAGAGTTTTGTAAGTGTTTGTAGTAGTAACTTAAAGGTGTATAATGGTGGTAGATAGGGGAAGCTTTTCAGAACTAAACTTATACTTTATTAAACCTAGAGTCTCAGACTCTTATTTTCTTTATCTTTCCTTAAGTTTCTTTAGCTCCAAGCTATCTAAACTACTTTATTCTCTAAGGAAAGAGTAGGAGTATTTATACAAAATAACTGTTAGGCAAATTTACTAACTATATCAATGATAATAAAAATAAATAAGTTAGAAATTGTGAGTTATCCTAATGACTATCTGAATAGAATATTCTACTGAGTACAAAATAGATTGAGGTATTTTATGATTAGTGTTAAGATATAAAGTTATTTTCTATACTAGTTGTCCTTATAATCTAAATCTTCTCACATATCTAGTCTTCTATGGGTCAATGTGACTTTAAGGATCATCTGATAGACTTGAGCATTTGATAGTAAATTAATAAGTTAGATATTCCCAAGAGGAAGATATTTGATTACTAGAAGCCATTGTTCAAACATGTGAAAGATCTTCCTCCAATGTTTCACTATCTTCCTTGTAAACCCTATCCTATCAGCCAACTCTTCCCATATAAAACTCCCATCACTGTGCTGTTTTTATATACACCAATGTCTGAAGAAGACATCTCCCTTTTGATAGGTCATGGCCAGATGATATTGATCTTATATTTGGTTAAGTAAGAGGTCATTTTGTATTACCATTTCAATGGTGACTAAGGAGTCAAACCCCTGGAGGTGGTTCTTGATCTACTGGACTGGTTTGTTATGTTGAAATTTGATCTTTGAATGTGTGTGTTTGGAGTAAAGAGCGTACTGGCTAATGAAGCTAATATGTGTGTATTTATTAATACTAAATTATGATTGGTCGATACAAACAAAGATCATCCAAGCTACAATTGAGTGACGTATAATCGATCGTTGATGCATCGATCATTGATAGGAGAGATATAATAAGCTAATAATTACAACACTCCCCCTGCTTGATATATCTCAATAAAAAATAAATAAAAAAAATAAAAGAATAAAGAATAAAAATAAGGTGTTCAACTGTACATCACAAATGTCATCCATGAAGTACATTTACTGCAAATAATTATATATAAAATACTACTTGAGTGATAAGAATGACGCGATAAAGAACATAAAATTTTTAAAGAAATAATGTTAGTTACATAAGCCCATTTTTGCGATCAACATTTCAAGTCTTGGTCACGCAAGTGGCTTGGTTAATGCATCGGCGATCATTTTATCTATCGCCATGTAAACGATATCTATCACCTTTGATTCAACTTTCTCTCGAATAAAGTGGTGCTGAATGTCGATATGCTTTGATCGAGCATGATTAATTGGATTTTTGGCAAGGGCGATTGCTGATTGGTTGTCTTCAAATAAAGTTGTTGCACAATTCGGCAAATATCCTAGCTCATCCAATAGGGTGCGTAGCCAAATGGCTTTCTTTGTCGCATGAGCTAATGCCATATATTCTGCCTCAGTTGTTAATAGGGCAATGGTTGCTTGGCGTTTGCTTGACCAGCTGATAGCTCCTCCTGATAGGTTGAAAATATATCCTGTGGTTGATCGTCATGTATTAATGTCTCCTCCCCAGTTAGCATCGCTGAAACCGATCAGTCTTAGATCCTGATCGCGTCCAAGGCACAGCATATAATTGGCTGTTCCTTTAATATATCTTAATAATCGTTTGAGGGCGTGGTGATGTTCTTGCATTGGATTAGCCGAAAATTGACTGATGATGCTGACAGCAGTAGCTAGATCAGGTCTTGTCCCGATCATCAAGTACATTATGCTGCCAATCATTTGTCTGAATAGACTTTGGTCTGCGGATTTTCCTCCTTCAGCTTTGAGTTGAATGGATGGATCAAGGGGTGTGCTGATTGGCTTGGCGTCCGTCATGTTAAACCTTGTAATGATTTGATTGGCGAAGTAGCTTTGATCAATTGTGATCATATGTGTTTTCCGATCGTGCATGACTCGAATACCCAAAAAATGTTTAATTTCACCACAGTCCATTATATCGAATGTGTTGCTAAGTTCCGCCTTGAATTTGTTCATTGTTTCCATCGAATCAGCCAGAATTAGTAGATCGTCGATATATATGGCAGTAATTATCAGCGATTGATATTGATCGTCTTGTCTTCTCCTTAGATAAATGCTGTGATTCGATTGTAGTCTTGTAAAATTTGATTGGCTGAGATAGTTGTCAATCTTCTGATTCCACATATGAGGTGATTGCTTTAGTCCATACAGTGATCGATTGAGCTTATACATAGCTCTCGGTGACAGCTCTGATTGGTCGATTCCTTCAGATACTGTCATGTAGATCTCTTCATCAAGATTGCCATTCAGGAACGCAGTTTTTACATCCATTTGGTGAATTTCTAAGTTTAAGGTTGCTCCGATCAATAAAAGTGCCCTGATCGACGTGAATTTCGCCACAGGAGCAAATGTTTCATCGTAATCAATTCCTTGCTATTGTGAATATCCCTTGGCCACTAATCTCGCTTTGTACCTGGCAACCGATCCATCAGTGTTGAGTTTCTTTTTAAATACCCATCTGCATCCAATCGGCTTGCGTCCCGCAGGTACCTCAGGTACAATTGTCCATGTGTCATTATTCTTAAGTGATTTAAGCTCTTGATTGATCGCTTCCTCCCAGAGCTTTGTGTCAGACAGAGAAATTGCCTCCTTGTAGGTCATTGGGTCATTGGTCAATTCAATTAAATTAGCTTCTGACATGTGATCTTGCCAAATTTGTAGAGCTTCAGTGTCGATCAATTGTTCGATTAGCTCCCAGGTGTTGTCGTCATCATCATAGCCTAGCCATTTAACCAGATATTGCCTTTTTTCATCAATCTTGCGTTCTCCGATGATCGCTTCAATGATGTATTCTTGATCTTCTGGATTGACGATTGTTGGGGATTTTAATATAATAGATTCATCGAATGTGACGTCGTGGCTGATCTCTATCCTCCTATTGGTTGGATCCCAGAGCCTGTACACCTTCTTTTCATAGTGATAGCTAATCATTTTAAGCTTTTTGGATCGGGGTGCCAGTTTCGACCTTTTTCCCTTGTGAATATGCATATACGCGTCAGCCCATATGACGTGCAAGTTACTGATATCAGGCTTGTGACCATGCCATAATTCAAATGGTGAAGCACTCTCCTTATTGGCTTGCATTGGCAATCGGTTGCGTAAATATGTAGCACTTGCGGCAAGTTCCACCCAAAGTTCATCAGGTATGCCGGCAGTAATTTTAACTGCCCAGATTGACTCCATCAATGTCTGGTTATATCGTTTGGCTACACCGTTTTGTTGTGGCGTGTCTGGTGTTATCATTTCATGATGAATTCCGTGTTTGATTAAAAATTCGCGCATCTCGGTGTTTACATACTCTTCTCCTCCATCTGATTGGAGAATCTTGAGTTTTCGGCCCGATTGCGTCTCGGCGAATACCTTGAATGTCTGGAATCGATCAAATGTATCACTTTTGTTGTCAATAAAATATATTATGACGTAGCGAGTAGCGTTATCGATGAAAGTTAATATATATTTTGCTCCATTGACTGATGGCGTGGGCATTGGCCTGCACAGATCTGTGTGCACCCTTCTGATAGGCTCCATCGATCGATTTTTCACGTGTTCGAATGGCTTGCAGTGCGACTTTGCGTGTTCACACCCGGCGCATATTTCGATTTGTCCAGTTGATAGCTGCACATCTCCGAGCCCTGTGACAAATTTGTTGATTGATTGCAGAGTATTTCGGCCCGGATAGCCTAGTCGGTGATGCTATAATATATAGTCATCGATCTTGGAATCGGTGATGTTTGCAATCTTGGAATTGATGATGTTTGCTTCTAGCTCTAGCTCTGATGTCGATAAATGAAATAGGTCGCCATCGACTTATCCAATTTTAATTTCTTCGTGATCCGCGCCAATTTTAATTACTGATCCGTTGCTCTTGAAGGTTATGTCATTTCCATCACATGTCAATGCCTGTACAGATATTAAATTTCTGGCGATCTCCGGTACATATAAGACGTCCCATAATTTCAGCTCGTCATCGAGCTCAATTGTCTCAACGTGCGTCGTGCGTAATTTCTTATTCCCTGCATACGTGACCAAGCCGTCGTACTCAGCCACCGTCTCGAAAAGCTCTAATTAGTTGAACATATGTTGCATAGCGCCTGAATCGATGATAGCACCAATCACCAGATTTGCTTCGGCTCTTGGTTTAGCTTTTTCTTTTTCTGTTTTTACCCAATCATTGAATTTGTTGCATTGAAATATTCCGTGTTCTCCCTCACAGATGTAACATTTCTGAGGGTGTCCCCGAAAATTCCTGCCTCGATTGGCTCTGCGATCACTGCCTCGGTCGCCTCTGTCATTATGACCTCCTCGATTGTTTCTGTTATCGTTGTTATAGCCTCGGCTTCGTCTGGTGCTTCCGCCTCGATTGTCGCAACTGCCGCCTCGGTAGCCTCCTCGGTCACCGCCTCGGTCACCGCCTTGGTAGCCGCCTCAGTAGCCGCCTCGGTCTGTCACATGGGCTTCGTCGCGCCTCTGCTTGTTATCCGGGTTGAACCTGATACATGCGAGTTATAAAGCCTCCAGCATTGTCGGCATATTCTCCCGCATAAGTATTAATTCTCAGTACCTGGGGCTTAGACCCCGGAGATATTGCGGTATAGCTTCTGTGTCAGTCATATCTTCAATTTGCGCTATAATTTGGTTGAATGCGTCATTATAATCTTCGATCAATCCTTTTTGCTTCATCATCGCAAGCTTATCGCGCATTCATAACAATTGTTCCATTGGTGCGTATTTTTGCATCATAGCCTCTTTAAGCTTATCCCACGAATCAAATTCTCCTGATGTGTTCATGTGCCTCCGTAACCACATTCTAGCATTGCCTGTAATTTTACTGATCACTGCATTGACTTCCTTCTTTTGTACTGATAGATTGGCACTGGTGATAAATTGCTCTACAGCATCAAAGTAATCGAACAATCTGAGTGCGCCACCCGATCCATCAAATTTGTTGATCGATCTCAGGTACTCCTTCGCCAGATCATTAAGCTTTGTTGATGTTGTTAGTGATAGTGATGGTGATTGTCTTTGTAGCGTGTTGCCTTCTATAGCTGCATTCTGATTGGTTGGCGCGCTAGGTGATGTGATTGTTTTATCGATTTTTGCCATCAATTCTCCCATTAGGGTTGCAAGTGTGTCTAATTTATCTTCCTGATTTCTGATCATTGTAGCTATCTGTTCCTGTCGATCGAGGCTAAATGCGATATTGCTCTGATGGTTTCTATCCAATCCTTCATCATCATCAAGGGTTTGATATCTGTCTGTTTTTGATTTAGACCGCAATCTTGTCAATCTTGTTACTGATGACGATGATGTGTATAGATTGTCCATTTTCGTCGTGTCGCGTCATTGAATGCTATGTCGTTACGTGTTGTTTATTACGTTGCTTTATCACGGTGTCATTTGTCGCATTGTTTATCGCTTTGTTTGATGCATTGTTTACAATGTTAAATAAACACTTACAGTAATCGCAGTTATAATTGCGTAGATGCTATGATTGCGTAGATCTCAGGTTGTCGAGCTGCAATTCGAGCGGCTCGGGGCTCATAACCTGTTGAAATTTGATCTTCAAATGTATGTGTTTTTGGAGTAAAAGAGCACACTGGCTAATGAAGCCAATATGTGTGTATTTATTAATACTAATTTATAATTAGTCGATATAAAACAAAGATTATCTAAGCCACAATTGAGTGACGTATGATCGATCATTGATGTATCAATCATTGATAGAAGAGATATAATAAGCTAATAATTACAACAAAGAGGTGTACTAATTGGCTTGGCATCTGTCATGTTAAACCTTATAATGATTTGATTGGCAAAGTAGCTTTGATCAATTGTGATCGTGTGTGTTTTTCAATCATGCATAACTCAAATACCTAAAAAATGTTTAATTTCGCCACAGTCCGTCATATCAAATGCATTGCTAAGTTCCGCCTTGAATTTGTTCATCGTTTCTATCAAATCAGCCAGAATTAGTAGATTATCAACATATATGGCAATAATTATCAGTGATTGATCGTTTTATCTTCTTCTTAGATAAATGCTGTGATCTGATTATAGTCTTGTAAAATTTGATTGGCTAAGGTAGTTGTCGATCTTCTGATTCCACATATGAGGTGATTGCTTTAGTCTATATAATGATCGATTGAGCTTACACACAGCTCTCGGTGATAGCTCCGATTGGTCAATTCCTTTAGGTACCATCATGTAGATCTCTTCATCAAGATCACCATTCAGGAATGCAGTTTTTATGTCCATTTGGTGAATTTCTAAGTTCAGGACTGCACCGATCAATAAAAGTGCCCTGATCAATGTGAATTTCACCACAGGAGCAAATGTTTCATCGTAATCAATTCCTTGCTGTTGTGAATATCCCTTGGCCACTAATCTCGCCTTGTACCTGGCAACCAATCCATCAGTGTTGAGCTTCTTTTTAAATACCCATCTGCATCCAATCAGTTTGCATCCCGCAGGCACCTCAGATACAATCATTTACATGTCATTATTCTTAAGTGATTTAAGCTCTTGATTGATCACTTCCTCTCAAAGCTTCGCATCAGGTAGAGAAATTGCTTCCTTGTAGATCATTGGATCATCGGTCGATTCAATTAAATTAGCTTCTGACATGCAATCTTGCCAAATTTGTAGAGCTTCAGTGTCGATCAATTGTTCGATTGGCTCCCAGATGTTGTCATTATCATCATAGCCTAGCCATTTAACCAGATATTGCCTTTTTTCATCAATCTTACATTCTCCAATGATCATTTCAATGACATATTCTTGATCTTCTGAGTTGATGATTGTTGGAGATTTTAATATAATAGATTCATTAAATGTGACATCGTGGCTGATCTCTATCTTTCTATTGGTTGGATCCCAGAGCCTGTATACTTTCTTTTCATCATGATAGCCAATCATTTTAAGCTTTTTGGATCAGGGTACCAGTTTCGACCTTTTTCCTTTACGAATATGCATATATGTGTCAGCTCATATGACATGCAAGTTACTGATATCAGGCTTGTGACCATGCCATAATTCAAATAGTAAAGCACTCTCCTTATTGGCTCATGTTGGCAATCGGTTGCATAAATATATAGCACTTGTGGCAAGTTCTGCCTAAAGTTTGTCAGGTATGTCGGCAGTGATTTTAATGGCCTGGATTGACTCTATTAATGTCCGATTATATCGTTCAGTGACACTGTTTTGTTGCAGCGTATCTGGTGTCATCATTTCATGATGAATTCCATTTTTGATTAAAAATTCGCGCATCTCGGTGTTTACATACTCTCCTCCTCCATCTGACTGGAGAATCTTCAGTTTTCAGCCTGATTGCATTTCGGCAAATGCCTTGAATGTCCAGAATTGATCAAATGTATCACTTTTGTTGTTAATAAAATATGTTATAACATAGTGAGTGGTATCATTGATAAATGTTAATATATATTTCACTCCATTGACTAATAGCATGGGCATCGGCCTGTACAGATCTGAGTGCACCCTTCCGATAGACTCTATCGATCAATTTTTCACATGTCCGAATGGCTTGCGGTATGACTTTGTGTGTTCATATCTGGCACATATTTTGATTTGTCCAGTTGACAGCTGCACATCTCCGAGCTCTGTGACAAATTTGTTAATTGATTGCAGAGTATTTCGGCTCAGATGGCCTAGCCAGTGATGCTATAGTATGTAGTCATCAATCTTGAAATCGGTGATGTTTGCTTCTAGCTCTAGCTCTGGTGATGTTGATAAATGAAATAAGTTGCCATTGGCTTGTCCGATTTTGATTTCTTCATAATCTGCACTGATTTTAATTACTGATTCATCACTTTTGAAGGTTATGTCATTTCCATCATATGTCAATGCCCGTACAAATATTAAATTTCTAGTAATCTCCAGTATATATAAGACATCCCGTAATTTCAGCTCATCGTCGAGCTCAATTGTCCCAACGTGCGTCGCGTGTAGTTTCTCGTTCCCTGCACATGTGACCAAGCCATCGTGCTCAGCCACTGTCTCGAAAATCTTCAATTGGTTAAATATATGTTGTGTGGCGCCTGAATCAATGATAGCGCCAATCGCCAAATTTACTTCAGCTCTCGGTTTAGCCTTTTCTTTTTCTGTTTTTACCCAATCATTGAATTTGTTATATTGAAATATTTCATGTTTTCCCTTACAGACGTAACATTTCCGAGGGTGTCCCTGAAAATTCCCGCCTTGATAGGCTCCGCGATTGCCACCTTGGTTATTATAATGACCTCCTCAATTGTTTCCATTATCGTTGTTATAGCCTTGGCTTCATCTGGCATTTCTGCCTCGATTGTCGCGACCACCATCTCAGTAGCCACCTTGGTCACCACCTTGGTAGCTGCCTCGGTTGCCGCCTCGGTAGCCACCTCGGTCTGTCGCGTGGGCTTCGTCGTGCCTTTGTTTACTATCCAGGTCGAACCTGATGCATGCAAGTTGTAAAGCCTCCAGCATTGTCGGTATATTCTCCCATACAAGTATTAATTCCTGGTACCTGGGGCTTAGACCTTGGAGATATTGCAGTATAGCTTTTGTATCGGTCATGTCTTCGATTTGCGCCATAATTCGGTTGAATGTGTCATTATAATCTTCGATCGATCCTTTTTACTTCATTATCGCAAGCTTATCACACATTTGTAACAATTGTTCCATTGGTGCGTATTTTTGCATCATAGCCTTTTTAAGCTCATTCTACAAATCAAATTCTCCCAATGTATTCATGTACCTCCATAGCCACATTCTAGCGTTGCCTGTAATTTTACTGATCGCTGCGTTGACTTCCTCCTTTTGTACTGATAGATTGGCGCTGGTGATAAATTGCTCTACGGCATCAAAGTAATCAAACAATCTGGGTGCACCTCTTGATCTATCGAATTTGTTGATCGATCTCAGGTACTCCTTCACCAGATCATTAAGCTTTGTTGATGTTGTTGGTGATAGTGATGGTGATTGTCTTTGTGGCGTGTTGCCTTCTATAGCTACATTCTGATTGGTTGGTGCGCTAGATGATGCGTTTGTTTTGTCAATTTTTGCCATCAATTCACCCATTAGGGTTACCAGTGTGTCTAATTTATCTTTCTGATTTCTGATCATTATAGCTATCTGTTCCTGTCGATCAAGGCTAAATCCAATATTGCTCTGATGGTTGCCATCTAATCCTTCGTCATCATTATCAGGGGGTTGATATCTGTTGTCTGTTTTTGATTTAGACCGCAATCTTGTCGATCTTGTTACTGATGACAATAATATGTATAGGTTGTCTATTTCATTGTGTTGTGTCATTGAATGCTATGTTGTTATGTGTTGTTTATCACGTTGCTTTATCACAGTGTCATTTGTTGCATTGTTTATTACATTGTTTGATACGTTGTTTACAATGTTAAATAAACACTTACAGTAATCGCAGTTGTAACTGCTATGATTGCGTAGATGCTATGATTGCGTAGATCTCAGGTTGTCGAGCTGCAATTTGAGTGGCTCGGGGCTCATAACCTGTTGAAATTTGATCTTTGAATATGTGTTTTAGAGTAAAAGAGCACACTGGCTTATGAAGCCAATATATATGTATTTATTAATGCTAAATTATGATTGGTCGATACAAACAAAGATCGTCTAAGCCACAATTGAGTGACATATGATCGATCGTTGATGATGAAAGATATAATAAGCTAATAATTTCAACACAATGATCACATCACAGCTTTGTTTTTTTTTTCTCAACAATTCAACTATCCATCATACTAGCTATTTGCAATAAAATCTCTATTGTGTCTGGGCTATATACTAAACCTTTCAGTTTTGTTTCTCTTTCTCAAAAAAGCATCACCACTTCAAGTTTATATGAAACTATTAATAACCTATCTGGTAAAGATTTACAATAACTTTTTAATTATTTTTACTTATATTCTAAAGTTGGTAAGTCTTTTTTTTGTAATTTACAACATAAAAATAAGTCAATACTAAATAGAATTAGAGAAATACAAAGTATAAATCTAGTTTACTTTTACTTATTGCTGGCTATTATAGTAGAAATAAGTTAAAAAATATAGATTTTAATTTTAGTAATACTTAATTTCATATTGCTATGAAAAAGTTTAATCTTAAAATTTTTCTTTAATTAATTATCAATGTGAGGATGAGTTTCTGGAATTGGCTAAGTATAGAAGATATAGGGGGCTCAATCAGGAACTAGTAGCTGGGCTAAAATCCATACTATAGATAAAACCAAAGTGGAAAATAGAGTGTATGGAGGAATAAAACTGCGAAAATATTAAAGTGAATGGTAAGAGGCGCTAGGGAATATTAGTCCCTTCAGATGTGTATTAGTAATCAATTATCGGTTAGATGTTAAAAGGTTCTCTTTCTTGGCTCAAATTTACTAAGCAATACTTTTCTTCACCAGTTGTATTTGGATTATTAGACTCGTATTGGGCTCAAGCTCAGATAAAGATTTATTGAATGGTAATAAAGGGGAATATTTATATAGTTTTGAAGAGGTGCTATATGGGTAGCTGCCCTGTTACTACTCTCAAAACTATTAGCTATTCAAAATATAAACTAATTATGAATTTATGTGATATAATGAGTTATATAAGTTATGGATTTAAGATGGTTAAAGATTTAAGACAGTTAAAAAGTTAAGACAGTTAAAAGGTTTCACAAATCAAGGAACTGTTCCAATTGGTCAAAATCTCTTTGTATTACACTGATTTCTTCTTTAAGTTCCTTAAAGGCAGTTTGAGATAGTTGGTGAAATGTGGATAGTCCAATTTTGGTAAGTCTTTTCAAGGTGGCTGGTCGGAACTGGAAGAGTCCATAAATCTGAAGGGCAATCCTTTGAGATTGGAGTGGAATCCCTTGATGTAGTGCTCATTTGCATACCTCTGCATGTCATCGGTCCTATACATGTTCAAGATCTTTTTTCCAGATCCTTGTGATCTTATAGTAGGCCTGAAATTCATCTTGTATCTGTCATTTCTGAGCAATGTCAATGTTTTTTATTATTATTTGAGTCCTTCATAGGGCAGATTCTTCCTCAGGTAATAGTTCAGATGGAGGATCTTCTAAGGCTCGGTATGCTTCAATGACTCAGCTTTAGAGGTATTCATCATTGTTGAATTGGGGCATTTTGTACTTATATAAATCTTTCAGTCTCCTCTTATCAAAGATATATTCTTCTTTCTAAAAAATTAGTAAATCAAGAAACTATTTCTTTAATTACTAATTATCTTAAATCTAACTCAAAAGAATCTACAGTTACTACTAATCAAAATTTATCTATTTACTATTTAGAAAAAACTAAAAAAGAAATTTTCCATTAACTAAAAGCTAATTATTTAAATTTAAAACTTAGCCTTAGCAAGTTTTATAAGCTTTATTCTAAAAACTTTAAAAAGGTAAGTAAGTTAACAGATATACGTATATTCAATCTGTGTTAATGATAAAAAAAAATAAAAAAAAAATTACAATCTTCTAATAATTAAGAATTATTAAATGAAGTTAAACTATATCATTAATATGTTTTTTTTAAAGATCAATAAAGAAATCTTTTTAATAATGCAATTGATCTTACTACTAACTCTTTTTATATAATTATTTTAGATTTTAAACAAAATTTTAAAATTAGTAATAGTCCTATTGAAACTAATTAACAATTTTATTCAAAAAAGCAAATTTCAGTTTTAGGTTTTACAATCTATTATAAAGATAAAAATAATATTCAACAAATAAGATATATAGATTTTCTATCAGAAATTCTTAGTTATGATATATTCTTTGTTATAGAATGTATTGAAAAGCTTTTTAAGATATTATTTATAACATCATTTAAGTAAATATATTTTTGATTAGATTTAGGTAAGCATTTTCATTTAGCAGAATATATATATTATATCTGTTGCTAACTTTTCAATTTATATAAGATTTAATGCTTTGTTAACTTTTTAATTAAATATTATGATAAAAATACTGTTGATGATCATTTTAGAATATTATTATATTAGTTTATTAAAGATAAGTTTATATAAAATATTTTTACTTTAAATGATTTTAAAAATTTATTTTAAAATAAAGCAAATCAGATAAATATTTAAGTTGATTTTGAAATATATATAAATACTAATTTGAGAAAAAGTATATCTCATTTAGTAATTAAGAATTTTCAATTATATATAGCTTTTATGATAACTAACAATATTTTATATACTTTAACTTTAAGTATTCTTGATAGTATTCATAAGTTTACTAAAATTTCTTTTAAAATAATCAAAATTAAAAATAAAAGAACAACTAAATATATATTTGCATCAGTGCAGCAAAATAATAATATTTCCTTTATTATAGGTTCTCAAAGTAAAAAAACTTTATATTCAAGAATTAAGCTAATAACTGTTATAGGAGTACCTTATTAGAATGATGATTTAATATAAGTATAACAAAGTATAAGCATATTATCAGAGCATTATTCAAGTATTATCTACTCAAGTAGCTTATTATCAAAAGAAGGCTCAAATACAAGATTACCATTAGGTTATATTAGGAAACTATTTTCAGTTTGTAGTCTATGACTAGCATCTATGCTCATAGGCTATTTGCAGGCTATTTGCAAGCTGTTCTAGCCAGTTCATAGTTCACAATATTGTTCTAGCAGCTGTTTGTGGCTGTTTGCTAATAATAGTTCATAGTCTATGACTAGCATCAGTATTCATGGCTATTTTGTTTATAACTCTTAGTAAAATAGTTTGCAGCTCTTAGTAAAATAGTTTATAGATTAATTAACTATTTTTCTGATATATTAGGGGATTATCTAGGTATTACCATCAGATCTAATACTTTAAACAGGATTTTAAGATAGTTTTGAAAATTAAATTTAACTTTAAATTCTTTTATAATTATTTATTAATTTTTTTAATAATATTTATAATTTATATTTAGGCTTCTAGCTCTTTAATATTAAGACTATAATGTTTATAACATCTTGAGTTAGGTTATAAGTCAGCCTGTTTAGAGCACTAGAGGATTATCTGAGTATAAGAAGACTATCTAAGTATAAGAGAGTATTTGAGTTATCTAAGAGTATAATTATATAATATATAGAAGTAAAGCCCAAAGTATAGAGAATAGTTATAAAAGATCTTAAGGTTAACTATTCTCTCCTATATAAGCTTTACTTCTTTTAAATATTAATATATAGCTCTTAGACTTATCCAAGATTTATTTAGACATCTAAAGTCTTAGATATAATCTAAAGACTTACTATCTAAGGTCTTACTTAGATAAGATCTTACTTGAATATAATCTAAAAGCTTACTATTAAAGTTCTATATAGATATGATTCAAGCTCTTACTACCTAAGGCCTTACTTGAATATAATTTAAGGTCTTACTACCTAAGGCCTTACTTGGATATAATCCAAAGTTTCACTATTTAAGATCTTATTTGGATATAATCTGAGAGTACTATCTGAGAATAGTCATTAAATACTATTTAAATAATTATATTCTTAAAATCAATTTATACTATTTCTTCTACTTGCAATATCCTCTCTCTTCATCAGAAAACTATTTTCAGTTTATAGTCTATGACTAGTATCTATGCTTATAGACTATTTGCAAGCTGTTTGCAGGCTGTTCTAGTTAGTTTGTAGTTCATAATATTGTTTTAGAGATGTTTGAGATTCATAATATTGTTCTAGTGGAGTTTTAGAGTAGTTTGCAGCTGTTTACCAATAATAGTTTGTAGTTTATAACTAGCATCCATATCTGTAGCTATTTTGTTTATAGCTTTTAGTAAATAGTTCACAGCTCTTAGTAAAATAGTTTGTAGATTAATTAACTATTTTTCTAATATTTAAAACAAACTTTCCAACTTATAGTATCTTTTTTAGAAAAAA
>RBNK01001468.1:0-15186 GCA_003990785.1 Endogone sp. FLAS-F59071 | reverse complement strand
TTTTTGTCTTGTTTCTTTGCCGCTTGATGCGCCCATGTAATGAATGCACTTTCCTAATCTAAACGAATAACCAAGGTTCTATTAATATATCATTAATTACGCTTGGCCACAGCGCGACACTTTACAAGCCTCTTTCCCCTTTCCCTCTTCACGTTTCGTGGCATTCTCACACACCCCAATAAGCCTTCTCCGTCCTTGGCTTTTTTTCACAAACAGAAACAAAGTAAAGAGTAATATACCACAGATACGCTTGTCAATCGGTAGAACGCTACACCAAACCTTGTGAGCCCCTTCCACGATTCGACCATTGTTCACTCGTACCTCCAGCGCTGCTACAGCAACCCTTTTCGACAGTGCCACGTTTTCCATCTCCTTTCTTTCGCGTCCGACGTACTTGGCAATACTTCCATAAATCGCCAGTTTTCGGGCAACAAAAGTATCACCGCAACTCCCACCTGAAGCCACATCCATGTCGAGCAACCCCGGGACCACGTTGTTGAAATGGATGGGACTGGTAAGGAATATTGCTTTGTAGTTAACTGTCTGGACTGAGCTCAAAGTCGACGGACCCATTGCTCCCTGATTTCTATCCTATACAAAGGATTGTGACTAACAAAGACAACCTTTTTACCTTTGGACCGCGATAGTCCCAGCCAGGGAAAACCTCATCAGATCCGAGTTGGGGTGACGACAATGAACGGTATTTTGGGCTGGAGAATGTGCGTACGTCGACTCCAACGTTGAAATTAATTTCGGGGAAATGGGGAGGAGAGCGGAGATGAGTGTGGGTGGCGTATTGTTTTCGGGTAGAGGAGTATGCCGGTGTGTCGGAATTCGTGTCCACACAAAAGCTATTGAGAACAAACATCTAATCCTCATACTTTGATTTGGGTTATTGGCTATTGGAATATTACACGCATTTCCCATTGGGATTTCGAATTTGCAGTTTGGAAATACTTGGTACGTTGCAACCTTTTTTCATCGGAATTGATTTTGTCTTTCATCACACTAATTCTCGAATTTACCGTCTCTTTGTTGTCACTCTCCAGTTACTGCAACTCCGTTCTGCAAGCTCTCTATTATTGCAAACCCTTCCGAGAGATCGTCAACAACTTCCCAAATGGCCCCGGTTCCACGACTTTCATTCTCGCACCCTCCTCCGCTGGCAGCATATCCGTTCCTAGCTCTCCACCTTCGGGCAGTTTCTCGTCCCTTTCCTCCAACGGCCCATCATCACAGTTAACGCCAAAGCCTGTATTAAAGCAGTCGCGTGGTGGGCCTCCGCCCTCGATAAACGGCGGAACCGCGGCAGCAGTAGCGGCGGCGGCGGCAGCGGCGGCGGCGGAGAAGGAGGCGGCTAAGAGTGGGAGCCAAGACTTGCAGAATTTGATGGTAGTCGTGCCTGGGATGGAGGATACCATGTTCTCAAGCCTGAAAGATTTGTTTTGGAGGATCTCGAGTCAAAAGAAGAAAACGGGGGTAGTAGCGCCGAATGCATTCGTGAACAAGCTGAAGAAGGAAAATGGTGAGAGGTTTTATTCCTAGTGCCAATTAACTCAAAAGGCTAGGTGGTGGGATGGGAAATTGTGAGGGCAGAGTAGGTGGAGGAGAAAATGATGGCGGGTGTGAGCACAAAAATCCAAGATTATAAATTTCAGTGTGCTTTCTGCTACCATATTCTAACTGTAATTTCTTCATTTATTATATATTTCAGAACTCTTCCGAAGCAGCATGCACCAGGACGCACACGAATTTCTCAATTACCTTCTCAATGCCATTGCCGAGAATGTGGAGGACTATCATCGGAAAATCGCGGCTGCTGAGCAGCAAGTACGGCGTGAGCGGTCGGTAGACAACTCGAGCATGGGCGAGAGCAGTAGCGAGGAGAGTGGGCAAGGTAGGTTTGTGTGAAAGCAAACAAATCCGATTTTTTTTTCTCTCTTTTGAAAGGGAGGGGAGAGGGGAAGGGATGGGATGGGTGGGGGTGGGTGGGGGGCGAGGTGAGTACGATGGGGAGGAGAAGAAAAAAGAGGGAAAAAGAGGAAGGGAGTGATGAAGCTTCATTATTGTGCAATGGTAGAGTGGAAATGACTTGTTAGAGGGCAACGATGGTTATGTGATTTTGAGGACTGGGGTGTATGGTGATGGAGAAACTTTAATTGAGATAGACCAAAGAAGAGGAGATTAGAACAGGTGTCGATCAGGGGTCTAAGTCAAGGGTTCTGGGTATTTTTATTATATTTAGTGGGACTCGTGTATCGAGGACATGAAACTGCAAGGATGATTTGATATTTATATGGAGAATTAAGAACCAGGACAATTTAGTAACGTCGAATAATTATATAACTGGTGTTTTTTTTTTTTTTTTTTTTTTTTTTTTTTTTTTTTTTTTTTTTTTTTTTTTTTTTTTTTTTTCTTTCCACATTTGCATCCTTGTTACTGGCTTGTAGTGGATGACAACTCGTTGAGCGGTTCTGCCTCATCATCGATTGCGTCAAATCAATCATCGACGTGGGTACACCAATTATTCGAGGGCGTGTTTTCGAACGAAACCAAGTGCTTAACATGTGAGACGGTATGTGCGAATTGGATTAAATGTCGTTTAGAGTTGAGAGGGCAAAGTTACGGTTTAGGCCAGGTTAATTACAGGGTTGGGAGAAAGTTGAATATACGAGCGGTTCAATGTAGAATTACAAGATATTTATGAGATGTCATTTCTAAGATTTATTTTTATCTTAATATTTACTTGGCGGAATAACACAGGTGACCAGCCGCGACGAGGCCTTCCTCGACCTCTCCATCGATATCGAGATGAACTCGTCGGTCACATCTTGTTTGCGTCAGTTTTCGGCATCGGAAACGTTGTGTCATAAGGACAAGTATTTTTGCGATGTGTGTTGTGGATTGCAGGAGGCGGAACGAAGGTGAGTTGGGATTTTGTTCATTTTGCCAAGTTGGGGTTGGGCCAAGATTTGATTCGAGTGGGTTAGGCCAATGGGCAAACGTGAACTCCCACGTTGCCTTGCGGGAATCAACATTCATTGTGAGATTTTTGGGGGAGGAATTTGTAATTAGTGAAACATGATTTAATGTTGATCGTACAACGTAGTTTTATGGCCGTGGAATGGAGTGTTTTTTGTTTGTTTGTTTGTTTGTTTGTTTGTTTGTTTATTTCTTAGATTATTATTTTAATCACTCTTTATCCAATCTTTAGGATGAAAATCAAAAAGCTGCCCAACATCTTGGCGTTGCACCTGAAACGGTTCAAATACCAAGAACAGTTGCAGAAATACATTAAGCTTACCTATCGTGTCGTGTTCCCATTCGAACTGAAGCTCTTCAATACGGTTTGTATTGTAGATAATTATTTTTCTATTTTATTTGTTTTTAACTAAAAGAAATGTTTCTTTAAATTTGAGGCTGAATATTTGGAAATACAATTATCTAATCGGATACATCTTGTCTTATCGTATTTAGTGCGATGATACCCAAGATCCAGACCGAATGTATGAACTTTGGGCCATTGTGGTACATATTGGAAGGTATGTACGCGTATCGAGCTTACTATTGAATTGAACTTCATACATATGCTTGGTGGTTAACGATAATTTCGTCTTTGGTGCGGTCACGTTCTGTAAAAACATAGTGGTCCTTACCATGGCCACTATCAAACAGTAATAAAGAGTAATGGCCAGTGGCTGTTATTCGATGACGATATTGTACAGGTATGAATTGACTCGCGTATTTCGTTGGTGCTTTTACTTCTTTTAGCAGTGACAATGCAATTCAATGCCAAAAAAAAAAAAAAAAAAAAAAAAAAAAAAAAAAAAAACTTATTTATTACAACCCATTCTTATCTATAGCCCATTGACGAAGCTGATATCCAAAAATATTTCGGTGATCTCCCTGGCACCGGTTCAGGCTACGTGCTCTTCTATCAATCTGTTAATTTGGATCTCAGTGCCCTTGGTCTAACAACGGAACAATGGGTCTCCAGCGGAACAGTTTCACAAGATGGTAGCGCCTCCGTCACGGAAGCCAATGGAGTAGTATATGGCGCCATGCTCGAGAATGGACATCCGTTGAGCAGTGTGCCATACAACCTTTCGGATCCTTATGTCGGTTTGATGGTCAACGGGGTACCAGTTGCAGCGACAACGGCGACGCCGGAGGCGACGTTGGTGTTATCGAAAAGGAAGGACGAAGAAAAGCGGGAAGACAAGGAGAAGATAGAGATGGAGAAAAGGGAACTTGCAAATGCTAAGGAAAGAGAGGAATCGGCGGATGAGAAGAAAAGTAGATGGCCCTTGTCGAGAAAGAGTGAGTGTTTAACTTACTATTATGGGTCAAATTCTACGTATCTCATCTGTATACATGCAGGTTCTGGCGGCAAGACTACGGTGTTTGGAGCATGAGTTGATATATCAAATCTAAAGCATGTAGAACTGACCGTTCTCCCTCTCCATCCCCTTCCTGCAGGTTCAACAACAAGTGACGAGGTCTCCGCTAATCAAGCCGCGCTGAGAGAAAAGGGAGCCTTCTGGCGATCAGCGTCGCGCAGGGGGAAGAAGGATAAGAGGCGGGAAGATAGTATTGCGGAGCGTCCTGCCGTGCCGTTATCGAATGGGAAGACGGGTAGCTTTGCCGCGGCGTGATAGAAATTTAGATATGGCTCTTGAAATTTGTTGGTTATTTAACCGTCTCGAACTCGAACTTTTATTGTCGCACGCATCTGGACTTTGGCTACCCTCACATATCATGATTACTAGACAGACTTGTCGCCTTTTCCCTCCAAGAATTATTTCTCTCTTTATTGTTTTTCCTCATTTTAAATTTGATTTCCAGCCTGTTTGCTTGAAGGTGTGGTCCGAATACGAATAGAAGTGTTGCTTGACACGTGCTTTAAAAAGAAATTTCTTTTTTTTTTGGCATTCATTCTCAGCTTATCCATCAACGGCTCACATCGTCTACATCATGGGTAAGTCTGATTATTGCTGTCCGATTTTTTGCCATTCGATCTGTTTTTTTTTTTTTAATTGCGTGTTACCGAACTCATGTTGCAATACCCATTCGCACTTTGACTTCACCGCCAACATGGGATCCATCTATCCCCTAGAGACAGGTAAATAATGGTAATTGAAAAGAGAACGCGGAGTTTTGTGATGAAGGGGTTGGGAATGTGAGCTCATTCACATCCACATGACAATTAAAATTTCGAAAAATATGATTATCCAAGTGGTGACGTCACCGTAGATGTATAATGAGTATATAAAAATGCGTTCGGAGCGCCGAAATATATTGGCTTTGGTTTCGCGACAAATCAATAAAGAGACATGCCTTCAAAGGGTATTACTGTCGTCCTCGGTTCCCAGTGGGGAGACGAAGGCAAAGGAAAGCTCACCGACATTCTTTGCGCGACCGCTGACATTTGTGCTCGTTGCCAGGGCGGAAATAATGCTGGCCATACCATTGTTGTTAATGGCACAAAGTATGACTTCCACGTACTACCCTCAGGTTAGAGTCTCTAGCCTTCATGCGTACATCTTTGAAGAATGATAACATACTTTGCGTTTACTCAAGAGCCATTGTCAAAATTGCTCGTCGCCAGGCCTGATTAACCCCAAATGCGTCGCTCTTATTGGTGCTGGTGTTGTCGTCCACTTGCCGTCTTTTTTCACCGAGCTCGAGGGGGTAGAGAAGAAAGGTAGGCCGCTGAGAAGTTTTTAGAAGTCTTGTATTCACCCTGCGCAATTTATTTAATTTTTTTTCTTAAATATCCCATTAGGTTTAGACTGCGAAGGACGCTTGTTCATCTCTGACCGTACTCAGCTAGTTTTTGACTTCCATCAAACTGTTGACGGTTTGAGGGAAGCAGAACTTGGACGTGGCAGGTTCGTCTCTGATTCATAATCGATTCCTCAAACATGATCTGCGTGTTTCCTCATCTTTCTTGTCTGACGGCTTCCAGCATTGGCACAACCAAGAAAGGCATTGGACCAGCTTACTCGGCCAAAGCCTCCCGCTCCGGCCTGCGCGTGCATCATCTTTATAATCTCGAGACTTTTGCAGAAAACTTCCACAGGGTCGTCGAGAACAAGCGCAAGCGGTATGGATACTTTGACTATGACATCGACGCTGAGATCGAGCGGTATAAGGTATGTCGAATTTTACTGCAGCTAAGAGATGGACATACGATATTTCTTAAAAAAAAAAAAAAAAATGTAAATTCACGTTTTTTTCTCGCGTTTTTAAGGAACTCGCCGAGCGACTCAAGCCCTACGTGGTCGACAGCGTGACATACCTTCATACTGCTCTCCAGCAAGGCAAGCAGATCTTGGTTGAAGGTTCGTGCGTCCCTTACTCTTACTTATTTACATTATTTTCACTAGTCTTTATTCCATTTTTTTCTCTTTATCTGTTCTCAATTTGTGGCTCCTCGACCGAATCCGCTTATTTTTCAGGCGCAAATGCACTCATGCTCGATCTCGACTTTGGAACATATCCTTACGTCACCTCGTCCAACACCGCCATTGGTGGCGTCTGCACCGGGCTAGGCATTCCACCGCAAAGGATCGCCAAGGTCATTGGTGTCGTCAAGGCATACACTACCCGTGTCGGCGGTGGACCTTTCCCAACTGAACAGCTGAATGTATGTTTTTTTTTTTTTTTTTTTTTTCCTTGAAAGGAGGGAGGGGGGGTAGAAGGAGAGTGGGCGTATGGTGTACAGGGCTGTGGAATGTGGAAGGCTGGTTTGTCTATATACCAATCCCTAGATTTATAATTTTGGGTAAATAGGAAGTCGGCGAGCTCTTGCAGACGGTGGGTGGTGAGATCGGCGTGACCACCAGTCGGAAGCGGCGGTGTGGATGGCTTGATCTTGTAGTGTTGAAATACTCCAATATGATCAATGGTTATACCAGGTGAGCGAGACATTCTGATGTAATAAGGATAGAATTACCGACTGCTTTAGTTACCAGTGCATATACAATGAAATTCGCAAAGCTTAAAACATTTGCAATCCAAACAGCCTTAATGTCACCAAGCTTGACGTCCTCGACACCCTATCCACCATCAAGGTCGCGACAGCCTACCTCATCGACGGCAAACCACTTGCCTCCTTCCCCGCCGACCTAGAAGTACTTGAACGGGTCGAGGTACAATACGAAGAGCTGCCCGGGTGGCAGTGCGATATCTCGAGTGCCCGCACCTTTAAGGAGCTACCCGCCGAAGCACAGAATTACGTGCGTAGGATCGAAGAAGAAATTGGCGTACCTGGTATGTCGAGCCTGTTAACATTATATACATCTTTGAGGGTTCTGACAGTACATTTATACCCATGTTTCTATTTGCATTAGTGGAATGGATAGGTGTTGGTCAGTCTCGTGATGCGATGATTCACATCCCTCTTCGGTCAGAGTGAATTATCTGACTGTCAGTCGGTGAATACTAAATTCAATCGCCGGATCCGCTAAAAAGGCGTTTATAGATTTAAAATCAAAGATTCCAAATAAAAATATTTCTTGATTATACACGTATTACTTGTATTCTTAAAACAGTCAGTTTCTAACTGAAATGATAATAAAATGAAGGTTAGCAAATTAAATAAATCAATAGTTGCAAAATTATGTCTAATATTTATAATGCTTATAAATTTAACTTTCTAGTTTAGCTTCAATTATATTAGTATATAAGGCTTTTGGCAAGATAGTATACTATCAGGTTAAGTTAGTGCTCCGCACGAGCCTGACTCGTTTGGCCTTCGAGCCAAGCTCGTTTGACCTTGAAGCGAGATCAGCTCGTTTGGCGTCGTTTGACGTGAACTTTGAACATCAAAAGCTGTGGCGGAAATTGAATTGATCTACAAAACTTCGGTCTGAGAAAACTGGATTTGCGTAAATAATTAGTTAAGGTTTATACAATTTTTAATTGAACCAATCCAAATTACTATTCCTATAACAAGGCCAAGCCCGATTATGACTAAAGAGAGGTAGCATGGATGCTGTGCAAGGATATTTGACACCATTGGTTGCTTTGGCTTACAAATGGCCTGTCAAAGGAAATGACTATTTGGGTGACATTGCTGTCATTGGAGCTGTTGCCGATTCAGCTGTCCTGTTTATTGTCGTATTCTTTCCGGCATTAGAACATTTTTCGACGAAGAAATGAATTAAAGCACCCTCACATTGGATTAAGGCCCGGGGTACTAATGCCGGAAGAAGAATACTGTATTTACAAATGTGTTTACAGTTCCAAAACGTGCCAATGGGAACGGGGTACGAGTTTGACATTACTTCCGCGTGGCCGCGTGGATGGGTAATAATGGCTGGTGGGACAAACAGGGCAAAACACCTTCTTCGTACAACCATAGAATTCCAAACGTCAAAAAACACTTTGGATCCTGTTATTATTGTTTTATTGCCACCAACCTCCTCCTTCCCTTTTTTTTTTTTTTTTTTTTTTTTTTTTTTTTTTTTTTTTTTTTTTTTTTTTTCTTCATTCTTTGCTCCATCGTGAAGTACACCCAACAAATCTTTTCACGCCTCTTCCTCCAATGCGATTCAACTTGTTAACTTCCGTTGGTCTTGCCATCTTTGTGGTCACCACTTTGCGGCCAACATTTGTCACCGCCGCCCCTACAGTCGACAAACAGCTTCAATTGCACTACATTCGCCCTGGCGCGACAGCGCTCTGCCACAACTTTAACAAAGCATGCGCCTCGGTGTGCAGGTCGAGCAAATCCAAACCCGCCAATGATCTGTGCAAAGAGAGCACGAAGACGAGTCATAGGGGCAAGACCACGAATTACAAATTTGCTTTCGACTTCGACTGCACTTGTAAAAACGGCAAGGATATGACCTTCAAGGTCCTTCAAACAATCGCCTCCCCTTCCGCCGTGAAGCCTTCACCACATCCGTATTACATCAACTTTGATGCCACCACGGGTGGCGGGCCGATGCGTGACAACTATCTCAGCTTCACTACCTTAGCCCCTGGTGGAAGCTCAGTCGCCATCTACTCCAACAGTAACCCAGCGCTCGTGGTGCTGAACGTGCTATCCACGACACGACATGGTGCTCAGAGAGGCTACATGGTGCATCTCCTAACGGGAAAGTGCCTGAAGGCGCAGGCACCCGCCACACCCGTGGCCGCGTCGCTAGGCTTGTACGATGGCGGGTCCGTTGTACTGGCCCCTTGCGACCCAAAGGATGCGACGCAGAATAGCTGGTTTGCGTTACCGCCCCAGTCGCCTCTATTCGACGCGTCAAACGTTGTGCTCGAGATCGCCGGAGCCACGTATGAGTTCCGCACCCCACAACTAAACCAGCCGTTGGTACTGGGGATCGGGCCCAACGCTCAATGGGTGCCCCAGCTAAGATTTACGTGATTCAGTGGTCATCAGGGTCATGTAGCCATGCATTTACTGATATATCCTTGGAAGCATTTACCACAATTTAAAAAAAATAAAATAAAAATAAAAAAAAAAAGTTTCATCACCACCCATTTTGTATAAAGTTTATTTATTTATATAATAAAATTTATTATTGCATTTGAAAATCAGTATACATTTTCAAGTATTTCTAGTATTTCTAGTATTTCTAGTATTTCTAGTATTTCGTGTAATCAACAGCAAAAAATTATTCAATGTGCCAAATTGGAAAATCATATCTTGGGTATACATACCTGATCGCACTCTGTCTCTAGAACGATTTAATAAAATAAAAAAAAAAATAAAAAAAAGTAAGCAGTTGACCTGGATAATTACCTCTCAATGGAATTTATTCCAGACTAAAAGGCACTCTAGGTATACCTCGAGAACTTCCTTCCGTACAAACCATTGCTCTCCCCCCTCTCTCTCAAAAAGCCGGGAGCCTAGAGCAGAGGACGACGCCGCTGACGAACGAAAAGAAGTGCAGGTCGGGACATGGCATAGATCGAACTCATTGTAGAGGATAAGGTGTTCGACTTTCAAGGAATGCATTTCGCATTTGGGAATATCAAGTATGGATCGATGCGCGCGTTGGTTTTGCAAGGTAACTATTTTTGGTGTGGATTTTCGCTAAATGAAGCGAGCGGGCCTATCAAAAGATAAACCTTTATTATTGAGGCAAAATCAGATCATCATAGGGACTTTAAAGTAAAATAAACGGACAAAACTGAATGGACACACGATGTGCATCTTGTACTCCAAAAATAGGTGAAGAATAGATATTCTTGCATTAGGAATAACAACGCGCAAAAGTACGAGATGAATGCAATAACAGCGATCGTGAAATAAGCTCATGCGGAAGTGTCGGGGGAGAAGAAAGAAAGTTATTTGTACAAAAAAATTCTACCATGAAACGTAGCAGCCCCGTTCCATCTCAAAGCCCATTCATGAAACTATTTCGTTGTTGTCGTAACCTTACTACCGTAAATCCTTACCGACATCAGCACCCAACAAACCCTCACCCAATGTTTACTATATATATTCTCATAGAACCGCTCTAACCAATTGCCTCCTTTCCAACCGATTCACCATTAACCCATCCCATATACGTGCGAGATTCTTAGCAAAACTATAAGAAAACATGAAACAAGGACGTTGTTAGACATTTGCAACCGTTGGGTGAATGAACTAAAACCTTTAGTAATAGAAACTAACACAATTTAAAACAGAAAGCTCAGAAGAAGAAAATTTTGTACCTTCCAGCGATTTTCACAAATCGTGCATGTAACGAACGTTGTCATCGGTTCATCTGCCGATCGCGTCTATTTTTTTTTTTTTTTTTTTTTTTTTTTTTTTTGTAAAATACTGTTCGGTCAATATATTCAACCCATGGCTAAACCTTAACCTATATCCTCTCCACTGTGCTCAACTCCTCCCATCCCTTCCACTCCCTCCATTATTTTCACCTCCCTAAGAAAATAAAAATAAAAACCGACCTGCATCTGATAATAACAGCATTTCCTCCCTTTACACTTCCCGCACAGAAACATGTCCGTCTCTGCCTGCGCCGCACCGGCGCCGCGGGCTCTAAAGATGGCCTCCTCATGCAACTTGAGCTCTAGGGCTTTCTGCTCTTCGGACATCATTTCATCCTTGCTCATGGTGCACAGCTTACTAATGGGGATGTCGCCGCTCACAATGGACTCACGCAGTGCCGGGTTGTTCTTGGACCTGAGGTTTGAAATGAGCGAGCGAACTTTAGTCTTGTAGGCATCGTTGACAGAGTTGAATTCCTCGAAGACGGTCATCTCAATCTTGGTTGCGCGCTGGAGGAGGAGGTCCGCATCTAATAGTGATGAAGTAAAAATTGGATTTGGACAAAATTATTTGATATTTAGAAACTATATTGGAGTAAATAAAGATAGCACATTAACCTCCCACATTACCGTACTATGGTATCCCTCTTCCCAACCTTCAACATACCAACAAAACTCCCCAGCCCCACCGCGCTATACAATAGTTCAATTATCTTATCGCGTGTCGGCATGCCCGTCGATTTGATGCGGACCTCGTCCTTTTGTACGGACCGATCCTTGGGCGTTTCCGGTGGTGTGTTGGCCGGTGAGGGTGTGGCCGGCGATCGCGCACTGAGAGGACCAGGTGTCGAGTCAGCGTGTCGCTCAGGGATGGAGACTATCGCAAGATGGGGTGGGTGGAGAATTGCACAGTCATATGTGAGGTGATTGGGTATCGACCACAGCAAAACAAAAATCTCTCTATTACGATGTAGCAATTACCTTTTATTTTCTGTCCATCGTTACTTTGCCGTCTGGCTGGCGCAACCATTTTTGCCTGTGTTCGGTCAGTCGCGTTGTTCGTGGGAGTCTGTTTGGTTTCCGGTTTAGAGGCCTCCACCTTGGAACCGTTACTCTTACTAGGAGCCGATGTCTCCTGTACATCGTTCTTCCATTTCTTTACTACCTCTTTGGCTTTCTGTGCAATTCCCTTATTAGAATGCGTGCGCAGCTTGCCCAACGTCTTGCCAATTTCAGTTTTCTGAGGGTAGAATTCGAAAGGAATGCATGAAGGGCTTCACGTCATGATTCGCTGAGGACGCTTAATTGTTACAGAAATGGTATGAAGTAGAGTAGTTGGGTTCATTAAAGCTCACATACCTTTAGTAACTCCGCGTTCACTTTAATCTTGGAGAGTTGGCCGATTAAATCGAGAACGGCCTGTATAGATAGAGAGCAAATTAGCGGCTTCCTTGATGGATCTAGGAGCTTGAAAGAAGAAAGTGCTTACCGAGTTGTTTGAGGCATCCAAGGCTTTCTGGAGGGCCTTCTTCGTCTTGTTAATTTCCTCTTCCATTAAGTTTTCGAAGGTAGCGGAAAAAATGAGGACAAGGGTTCGCAGGGAAAGCCACAATAGATCCACACCGTGACGTCATCAATGGATAGAAGGCTTGATTGGCTGAACGACGGAGGTAGCGTGAGGCTCGTGCAGCGCATGAACAACGGTATATCTCCAAATTAGGGCTTTCTTGCCTGTTGTTATGCCTGGAGAAATTAAAGCTCTCGGAAATGCCTTTAAATAAAGCCAGATGGCGCTTCGAATTACGAGATCTAGATTATTATTGCGGTGTCTCAGTCCCCTCCCCGGCAGCGGCATACTCTTTCTCTTTGTAATGCTCCCACATACATCCTCCCTTCCAGAACTCGACTGCCTTAAATGCCTAATCGTCACGCCAGGGAGAAGGCCAAAAACATCTCTTAGGATTCCATGACATTTTCTCCCATCCCCCACGGTTTCATGACTACCTGTGAGCACAACTTAATCGCGCTCTCATATGTTACTAGCTATAAGAGCCAACACCTACAATGTTGAAATCAGTCTCTTACTCGAGCTCTCGATGTAGAGAGTTTCGAGGTTCGGTCACTAGACTGATACGCTGGTGAGCCTAACTGCACCCACGCGGTGCTTAAGGTGTATATACTGAGTTTTGAGCCTCGTCCTACGTAGAGATTAATAGTGAATTCAGATAAATGTTTTTTTTTTTTTTTTTTTTTTTTTTTTTTTTTTTTTTTTTTCTTTTTCCTTTAAGCTGCTAGAATATTAATAATTAATAATCATGGTTGAAATAGCTTTAACTATTTTCTATATAGATAATTGTAAAATGGTATATTTCCTAGAGATTGATGAAAAAATTAAGTTATTATCTCTTTTACATAATTTTATGTAATTAATTAATTATACAATATTTTATTGTCCTTTGCTTTAATCTAAGAAATCGGCAAATACCATCGTTCTTTTTTTATGATATAATCCAATTTATAGCAACAATAGCAACCAAAAAAAAAAAAAAAAAAAAAAAAAAAAAAAAAAAAAAAAAAAAAAAAAAAAAAAAAAAAGCATTTTTTAGATTTTGGCGCCGTACGACAAATGTAAACGAGCAAATGACGACAATTTTCAGGTGATGCGTAGGTTTCGGGGAGGTTCGGTGAAGCTAATGATTATCTTTAATCTGACGCAATGAACGCCTTGTGTGAAAAATATGAAGGGTCGGATATTTGATCAATCATTTTTTTTTTTTTTCTTTTTCTCATTGACTCTTTGAAAGAAGAAGAAGAAGAAGAAAAGTCTTTTTTACTTTAAGGGTATCCAAAGGGAAAATCCTTGGACATCAAAGAAGTTCGGTTGCTTATTTATTTGTTTTATTTTTTTTTCAAGGTGCGGGAATATCAAACATGAGGTATTACGCCATGGCTGAAAAAAAAAAAACTCCCCCCCAATTAAAAAAAAGGAGCCCGCCACCTTTTCCGTGGGCTGTGTTTGAATTCCGAATTCCAACCGTGTGGGAGGGGCACACCGACATTTTTGGAATGGCGGCATTTTGTTCCGTTACCGTTATTCCGTAACCGTTACGCCCAATTTTTTCACAAGTTGTCAACCTGTTTGGTATGGTGCAATGGGGGGAGCCCTGCCCATGCATGGTGTTTCTGGGACCGGAGAATGACTTGCCGGAGCAGTGTGATACGTGCGGCCCCTCAACACACTGCAACTATCATTTGTTTGTAGAAATATGCGGGGGGCGCAGAAAACCTCAATACATATATATACTGATTATCTAAGTCTGCCACGATTTGTGATGCTGTAAGGGCTGTACAAGATTTTTTTTTAAATGTCGTTCAATATATAACCCATTAACGATTTGTTTATAAAAAGGTGATATGATCCACGGGCTTTATTTAACCTTCCCCACATTCCAAAGCACTAGAAAAAAATTGACAAGTGCAAAGGTGAATTGAGAACAATTTTTTTTTTTTTTAATAATCAGTAAAAATTACCACAAGGTAAGGGGAAAAAAAAAAAAAGTATCCAGAACAATTTGCAATCGCTGAGATCGTTGTATAATCTATTTATTAAAACCATTTAGCTATTTAATAGATATATAATTAATTACATTGAGATTTTATCACATATCTCAAAAGTATGAAATGTGAACAATATCTCCCCAAAAGTTTAAATGCATGTCATTTAAAATCACATTAAAAAAAAGTGAAGGTATGTTTTTTTATTTCTTTTCGTTTTATTATTATTTTTGCGGGATTCCCGATGCCCGATGCCCCGATGCCCGACGCCCGACGCATTATAACTAAAAAAGATTGCGAGATTTTGAATGAACTTTGCCAAGTAGCTGGAAGAGCAGATCTTTTTTTTTGCAGAGATCGATCTTGGGGGGGTTTGTGTTCCGCGCTTCCGCGCCCGCATGGTACACGTAAGCCAATGTCAAAACAAGCCCACGGAACCAATCCCGGAGTCTCTTTTTTCACACGTTGTTGACAGAAAAAAATCGGAAATTTTCAGAATGAATCAATATGTATATTCGTGGGATTATTGTTTCCCAAGAAAGAAGACAATTTTATCACAGGAAAGGGAAGTGTGAAAAGGACAAAAATGTATACCACTAGACTAGGTTTTTATGAAGAAAGATATATAAAAAAAAAAAAAAAATATAAAAAAAAAAAAAAAAAAAAATCCGCAAAATCTATCTCGGATCAACTAAACTGAGGCATCGAGACAGTATATACTATCCAGATAAAGATAGAACCAACATTAAGAGCAAAAATCAATAAAGTGACAAGTGTACGTACAAATCGCGATGAATTTTGTAAAAAAAAAAAAAAAAAAAAAAAAAAAAAAACCGCAAAATCTATCTCGGATCAACTAAACTGAGGCATCGAGACAGTATATACTAT
>RBNK01001467.1:0-15206 GCA_003990785.1 Endogone sp. FLAS-F59071 | reverse complement strand
GTAATAATTGTAACAGCAATAATTGTAATAGCAATAATTGCAATGATGATGATTATAACTTATAGATAATTGATACTGAAGAGTTAGGTAAGTACTAAACCAAGTTAGGTGAATTGTCTAATCTTCTTTGCATAGGTGTCAAGAAGGATGGTATGGGCAATAGTGATGATAGTAACTTATAGATAATTAATATAAGATATTGAGTCAAGCTAGTTGAAGCTGAGTTAGGTGAGTGCTAAACTAAGTAAGATAATAATGGAAAAAGTATTTCTCATATATAGGTGAGGTGAACCTCATAGAGAGAATGGTAGGTGTTGAAAAGTTGCTATTATAAAGTAAATCTATAGTATAATAACTCTTCTTATATAGAAGATAGAGAATATTCTAGATTTCAATATCAGTTTGAGATATGTTGACTATATTGTTGTTAATTGCTTTGGATGGAGAGGATATACTAGAAACTATGGAAACTGCATCAGAGAGAGGGGGGGCTATATTGGATGACTTAGATGGAGAGAGAATTCTACAGAGATCTTCCTTGAGGTTGTAAAGCTTGAGGTGATAAAAATCTTTGCAATTGAAAGCATAATAACAAGGGCAGGAACCTTAGCTAGCTATAACTACAAAATATATAGAAAATATATAATGTGACAGACTAAAATATATTAATGGCAAAATACTCAGAATTGAGCAAGTATAGAAAATACATTTCAAGGGTCTTAGCAAGTTATGTGGTAGTGTCTTAAGAAGGGTATGTATAAGTGTTAACTGGCAAGAAATTTTGAGTGCGATCAATTGAATAAAGTGTATATCTATTAGAATTTCAAAAACTATCTCAATTGCTTACTCCTTGAGTAAGGCTTTCAGTATCCCTCAGGTTGTCTGTTGTAAGCTTTCTTAGCTTATTGCAGTCTAAATTTTATTAATAATTGTGAGCAGAATATTTATAAGAAATTACAAGATGCTATATGGGCAGCTACTCAGGTTACTACTCAAATTTCTAATTGGCTCAGCTAAATATAAAATACAAATTGATTGGTTAAGATATAATAAAATGATATATCAGGTTATAATGTAATTAAATAATAAAATAATATATTAGATCAAAATACCATTTTAGTTTATAATGTGATTGCAGATCTCAATAATACTAAAGGTTTTAGTAATGCTACTTATACTTGTATAATATCTCTTTTTTTAATAAAGAAAGAAGATAATACTATATCAAAAAGTATAAGCTTCTATAACTATATGATCTATAGATATTTTTTTTTATAATTTAATACTTATAAGGTAATCTTAATACTTACAAAATTAATTCAAGTTATCTTTAATATAGATTATTATTTTTTAAATACTTAACCTTACAGTACTAGATCTCTATAAGAGTGATATATATAAAAAGCAGTAACAAACACTTGCAGAAACATAACAAACAACCATGCCTGCTATCAGCCACCAAAATCAGAGGACTCAAGAGCCTTATCCGACTCAACTGCAGTAAAGAAATACTGCCAGACGATCAATACCACTTCGACCAAACTATGAACAGATCAAGAATATAGTGGAGAACACAATCATCAACCAATATAATGAACCAGTACTACTACACACAAGAGTGACCCAGGAGGACACTATTGAAATAGTAGAACTTGCAAAAGGAAATATCAACATCTACCAATTTCACAATACCGCCGGACAATTCAGAAGTTACTATCAAATGGGATACACCTTACAGTTAAGACAGGAAAATCATCAAGAAACAACAGAACAAGAATCTGCCAGAATTCTGGGATTAAACTGCTGGGAAAGGCACATAGCTAGAAGGACTTTCAAAGTATTCCAATACTGGCCTTCTGTATTGAAACACCTTGGTAACTTAAGCCCATGCTAATGGAAACACTTATGAAATAAAGACAAAGAAACTCTGTTACTCCATCTCTTGGAAAATTATCCAATGGATAACAACCGTCTGGAAGAAGAAACCAATACTTCCTTATCAGAATCAGATACAGAAGAAGACATAGGCACTGCCGACATCATAGGCACCACTGACATCATAGGCACCGCCAACATCGTAGGCACTACCAACATCGTAGGCACCACTGACATCGTAGGCACTGCCGACATCTATAATATAGATTTTATTAACACATTATTTGACTTCTAAATTAGTAACCAATATTCCGAGTAGTAACCTGGGCAGCTACCCATATAGCACCTTGAGAATTTTGTATAAATATCCCTCAAATCTTTATTCAATAAACTTCAGTTCAATAGCAGTGCACACTCAAGATCCTTTTGAGAAGCTAAAGATCTCAACTCCCTTCTATACACATCAAGAGTGCTAGAAAGACTATAAGTCTAAAATTCTAATTAATACTTATATAAAGAAACAAAGTACTTTCGATACCTTAGAAACCTTATGACATACTCAGAGATTCCTAAGTCTAATGCAGATTAGTATCATCAGATGCTTCCTCACAGGCAGTTTGGAAGAAACCCCCTTACAATCTCTGGATTATTAGTATTATTAACTATTATATTTACTAATATAATCTTAACTTTTATAAGTATTCCTAATATAATTGGGTTGCATTACAAGATAACAATATAGTTATTAAAAATAATATTACTATAAACTATAAAATATACTAGTTGAAACTTATATTCAAATATAAATATAATTATGAAGTTGAGTATTATCTTATCTCTATATTCAATATTTTTAATTTACAAGACTTAAGAAGTAAAATATAAAGATAGGAATGTGAGTTATAGAAAAGATAGATAACTATAAGATAATTCAGTAGTATATAACATCTATTTAGTACTATTTTTTAATATCAAATCAAGTGTTTTAGAAAAAGAAAGCTAATGTGACAAATGTACTAATAACTGGTCATTTATTCATTCATAAGTACTAAGTGAGAATGCTCAGAATTATAGATACAATATCTCCCTTTGCATATCCTTACTACAGCTAAATATACTATACTCTTCAAGCTTTACTATAACTGATATTGAGATATTTCAAGACTCTGTGCAAACTGATTTATTTAAATAGAAATAGAGGGGGTATTTATACAAATTTGAAAGACTAAAGAACAACTAATAAAGACTTCACTATGAAAATATAATCCAATCATTGTAAAGAATGTGTAATGACTTTAGTAGTAGCATTTTGCAGAAATAAAAGTCATCAAGCAGAAATAAAAGTTATCAAGCAGAAATAAAAGTTATCAAGTAGAAATAAAAGTTGTCAAGCAGAAATAAAAGTCATCAAGTAGAAATAAAAGTTGTCAAGGACTAAAAATAGAAGGGGACAGAAAATTATAGTAACTCCTAAATCAAGTATAGTACCAAATTTATGAAAATCAAGCAATTTAGGGATTGGCCATCACATCTAAAGCTCAACTGGGAATGTCTCATTCTTGAGACTAAAGGGTAATAAGGCAATCTTTTCTTCTATAGCTTGATAGATTTGAGCAATTTCAGCAAGAGTCAGTTTAGAAATATCAACAGTTTTTCTATAGAATCCTGAAAGAAGCCATTTATAGTCCAGGAAAAGCATATAGGTCTTGTTAACCATATCCTTCATAAATTTGAATAGTACTATCTCTTACTTTCTGTTTTTGTGATGTAAGTTTCGAGCTTGACCTTAATAGAACTAGATTATAGTATCAGTTATATGATTTTGGTGGCATAACTACTCATAGTACTGCTAGCTAAGTAAAAGAAGTTTTTTGGAGTTTTCTTCTTGGTCAAGGGGCATCCAGTTGATGGTCTCAGATCCCTTTGTTAGTACTTCTTTCATTGCTTTTTCTATATCCTTCTTTGAGCTGTGTTTGTTGGGTATAGTAGATCTTGATCTTGCTCCAGTAAACTGAGGTAGGGAGGATAGAACTATTGAGTTTTCTAAGCTAAATTGTACTTTCTTTTATAGCCTGTATATAGTATAGTCCTTTCTACTTCAGTTGTAATTTAGCTAACTATGATGATTCTACAATGTTCTAGTATATAAGGACTTGATCTTCAATATGTAAGGAAGTCACATTTGCCTTCCTGTTTTGATTTATCCATTGTCTCTCCTATACCTTGTCAATAAATATAGATACCTTCTTTCAGATTAATTATAACCTGTTGATATCTCATGTAATATAAGCTTATAAATAATCATCATATATTCCAATATCTTTTTCGAAATAGTGAAACTCTCAGTTTTACAATCTCCTATACACAAGCTTGAAGAGACTGAACTTTGTTAATACCTGATGAATAGTTTAAACCACAAAAAGGGCACTATTAAGATAATAGTCCTATGATGCTTCTTGATTAATAATTTTTGCTAGAATATTCTTGACCATCTGGTTGGTACATTTGGTTTGACCATTTCCTTATAGGTAGTATAATGTCATTCAGATGTACTTAATATGGTAAGTTTGCTTGAGTTCTCTAATAAGCTCATTTAGAAACTCCATACCTTAGCTGCTGGTTATTTTCTTCAGTACTCTGTATCTGCAGATAATGTTGGTATATAGAAACTTAGCTACTATTTATACATCTGCATCTTCAACTACTATTGCCTTTGGATATTTTATAAAGAAATCAACTGTTAAAATGATATATCTTTTTCCCATTAATATTACTAGTATGGGTCCCATGATATCTATCCTGATGTGCAAAAATGGCTCAGCCTTGATGGTTGCAGAAGCAGCTTAGAGTATATTCTTTACTCTTGCTTATTTTTGATATGTGTCATAGTTTTATATAAAGTTAGTTACATCATCTTGCATTCCAGGCTACTATGCTGAATTTCTAAGTCAATATAAAGTATTGTCCTGGCCTACATGTTCAGATAACAGATGATTGTATGCTAATGATAAAATGTTTGATATATCTTTCTTCTAAATTACTAGAATAATATGCCCCTCCTTTTTATAATATAATAAATTATTCTAAATTTCATAATAGCTGCCTGTGGTTAATAAAATGTTCCTTGTCTAATCCTCTATATCTTCTCTAATTTCTCTCCTTATCAACTAAATTACCAAATTATAGTATAGTGTTACATTCATTGCTACACTCTGCCTTGGGCATCTAATAATAGTATTCTGCTGAGTGCATCAGCATTCTGATTTGTCTTTCCTTTTCTGAATTTCACTGTAAAGTTATATTCTTGAAGCATCATAATCCAATGTGCATATATTCTACTTAGATCAGGTTTGTTGAATAACTATTTAAGTGCTGAATGATCTGTGATAACTTCAAAATGGCATCTAATGAGGTAATATCTAAACCACTTGACTATCTATATGATTGTGAGATACTCCAATTTGGTTGATTCATAATTCTTCTTGGCACTATGGGTTCCTTTGCTTAAGTAACAAATTACTTATTCTAGGCCTTTGATATTATCTTGTAAAAGGATTGCCTTTACTTCTACTATACTTGTATATATATATAACTTGAAAAGCTTTGTCCAGTTTAGTTTTGCTAATATAGATACAGTTGCCAGAGCTTTCTTTAGTGTATTGAGTACTTCTTGCTCAAGTTTACTCTGTTCTTCATCAATTTCTATCTAATTGTAACTTTTCATTAAGGTTACATACAAGGGTTTGGCTAGACTTGCAAAATTTTGTATGTATCGGTAGTAGTATGAGGCTAATTCCAGAAAGGCATGCATCTCTGTTTAGTTTATAAGTCTTTTGAATTTAGTGATGGCTTCCTCTTTGGCTAGATTAGTTCAAATTCCTTCTTTATCAATAATATGTCCAAGTATTGTAACTTTTTCGGTAGCAAATATATACTTCTTTGGTTTTAAATAAAGACTTTCAGTCCTCATTCGGTTGAATACTTCATATAATGCTTTGATGTAATCTATAAATATCACCATAAATATTGTAATATTATCAATATAAATCAGTAACATTTTTTCTACAAGGTCTCCAAATATCTTGGTTATCATCTTCTAAAAACTTGCTGGAGTATTCTTGAGTCCAAATAGTATTTATAAATATTTCCAATAGCCTTGGGGTATTATAAAGAAGGTAATTTCCTGTGATTCTTCATCAAGTCCCATCTGATAGTATCTACTGGTCATGTTGAGGGTTGTATAGAAACTTGTATAGACTAGTATTTTTGAAAAGGTGTCATTGATTCTTGGTATCAGAAAGGCATCTCCCTTAGTAATATTGTTAAGTTTTCTGAAATCAGTATATATTCTTGGAGCAAAGGTTCCAGCTTCTAATCCTTTCTTAGGTCTATAACATTTAGGAATCCCTATGGGCTGTCCATTTCAGCAGCTATTCCTCCTTTGATCATATTGACAATTTCTTCTTACTGTTATTCAATGTATGTAGGTAGTGTTCAGTACAGTATATATTTGATCAAAGGGTGCTCTTAGATATTAATATGATAAAATTGCTTTAGCAGCTTTAAGTTGATTTCCTCAAAGGTTATTGCAAATATATCAGAATACTTGTCAATGAATTCCTTTAACTCCTTCTTTTCTCTCTTGCCGAGTTGTTCTCTGAAAGTATATGCCTTCTTATTTGCTATCTTGGGTGTATGCTTAAGTTCTGTTATAAGTTTTGTAATGTTTACTCTAGTTGATCTGAACTCTTTATCTCCTCTGGCTGTTTCTTTGAGGTTGGCTACTTCTACTGCCTTGCCAGTCCAAATAGGTATGACTATTAACTGCATAACTTGATCTCCTCTATAAAGTTTGGCTATATTAAATTAATATTAATTGATAACTACAATCTTGATTTCACTTATATAGTCTGTATTAATGACTTCTATGTCAATTGTAATTCTGGTAACTGTAAGAGAACTTCTTGGTTTAATCTAACTGTAGTATTCTTGAGGTATTTTTTGTAGTAATTCCCATTTTAACTATACATAATTCTCTGAGTTGTAGTTTGATATCCTTGATAGTAAAGAGATCAAATCTAGTAGCTTGTTCACTTTTTTGTTCTAATGGCTTGACCTTCAGGTTGGTTTGTATAATTTATATCATGAAGAATTCCTTTTACTCATTTTCGTCATCACTTTCTATCATCTGCAGGCAGACCCCTCTTTCTAAGTCAATGGGTATTTCATAGCAATATCCTTTCTAAGTGATTTACATTTTGCATACACCAAAGTTAATTACTGCTCACATCTTCTTCAGCCAGTTATTTCAATAACAAGGTCATAAGATATAATGTTGACTACTATTGCTAATACTAAGATAATAAGTTTGCTAAAATAGATAGGTAGTTTATACACTTTGCTAAGCAGTGTTGTAATATGTCTATCTGCTACTATAATTGTCATAGTTGTAGCTTCTTCAATCTACCATCTAAGTTAATCAAGCATCATTTTACTGATGATATATCCTCTAGTACCTGTGTCAATAATATATAGTATCATAATTTCTTCAATCTGATATTATGAGTATGCTGAGGAGTTCTGCAGTTTGTTATCCTCTAATTGCTATGCTACATTGATCTCCACTACTTTATACCCAGGTTGTGCATTGCTTATCCCTTTTCGGATTTGCTGTTAGAATGTTAGAAATTTGGCAAGTTGTCCTATTTTGATCAGGATCATTATATCTTTCATTTCCTTCCATATATCTAGATTATATTTCTTAGATTTCCATAACTTGTATTCCTTGTTTCCTTTACTTGCAGATGCCTCAGATATCAGTGTATCTTCTTGAATAATATGGTTGACTTCTTCGAATAGCTCATTTTGTTCATTACTATTAAATTTGTATTCTTTTGCTTGTTGTGCTACTTATGGAGTTTTTGTTATATAAGGAGATCCTACTTTTTTAGAATGTCTGGGTTTTCATTTTTCCTGCATGGTTAGGAATACTTCTACCTGACTATACTTGTCTTTACTATTAAAATTTTCTTCTTTAAATATAACAATATTTATCTGAGTTCTTTCTTAAGTTTCTGGTCAGATAATTCTGTTTGTCTCTGTCATGTATCTTGAAGCATAGTACCCTTTTTCTCTACATCTCCTGCATATTCTCATATTCAGCTGAATGCAGTCCCTTAATATGTACCCATCTTGATTACACCTAAAGCACCTTTGGTTTCTGATCGGATATGTATTTGATTCTATTGTAGGGGTTGGGTTTGCTATAAATTATTGGACTGGTCGCTATGCATTAATTTGCCTTTTAAGGTCTGAGATATATATAGTCATCTTGCTCATTTGTTCAATGAGATTGTCTATAACTAGGTTCTGTCACAGAGCTGCTCACTAGTTAACTATTGCTGGTGTGATAGTAGATACAACTGCTAGTATCATATGGGGTTCTTAGAGGTTATTTAGCAATATCTATATTATATCTTGACTTGGGTTTTGTGTAGCCTAATATCTTTATACATAATCCATCTTTTATACATGATTTAGTCCAATTGGGCTGGAATGTACTTGAAGGGCAATTTCTTGATAAAGTCTATTTATAAAAGACTGCTCTATGATAAGGTCCTAGTTGGCTACCAGATATCCTACAAGGTCTACTGCATGTCAGATTTTTGTATAGAAGGCAAGGGAACTTTTGTTTATTCTCTGATATATTGATGCTAGCTGATTCTTCATACTTTGCTATATGTCAGCTGTATGGTAGGTATCTCTCAACTATGTAATGGCATTAGTGAAGGTTACTACAGCATTAGCTTTTAAGTTTACTCCTCCTACTCCTATATTAAATTTTCTGTTTGCTGCTGTGGTGATTACTGCAGCATCATATATGATCTTGGTGGGTCCTTGTAAAACTACTTCTAGAACATTCAATTTTGCAACATTGTTGAATTATCAGATTATATTGTAAATCTGCAAGTCTTCAATAAACTTAATTACTGATTTGGCTGGTATATAACCAGTGAAGGTTAATAGTCTTTTTGTTATCTTGTATATATTGATTTCTAGTTCATCATCTAATTCATCATTAGATGTTTTATAAAACAATGCTTGTAAATTGTCATCAAAATCAATAACTGATTCGTTATTGGATGATAACCTGTTATATACTGTGAGAGAGGCAATGAATTCTCTTATCTTACTATAGTTGCTGTTAGAAGGGTCAGATGTAATAAATTCTTCTTCCTTGGAGCTGGAACTATTCAGTGATCTTCTTTATATAAAAAGCAGGGGTATCCTTCAGTAATCTCTATTGAATGATGCTGTCTTCCACTATAGGTATGCTGTTATTACTTGAAGGGGTAGTTTGATCCTGCTTGAATAAGGATATAAGAGTCAGTCTTTCAATAACTCTCCTGCTAGTTAGCATTAAGATATGACAAATGTGTTGAAATTTGATCTTCGAATGTGTGTGTTTGGAGTAAAGAGCACACTGGCTAATGAAGCCAATATGCGTGTATTTATTAATGCTAAATTATGATTGGTCGATACAAACAAAGATCATCTAAGCCACAATTGAGTGACATATGATCGATCGTTGATGCATCGATCATTGATAGGAGAGATATAATAAGCTAATAATTACAACACTCCCCCTGCTTGATATATCTTGATAAAAAAATAAATAAAAAAAAGAAATAAAAATAGAAATAAAATGTTCAACTGTACATCACGAATATCATCCATGAAGTACATTTACTGCAAATAATTATATATAAAATACTACTTGAGTGATAAGAATGATGTGATAAAGAACATAAAATTTTTAAAGAAATAATGTTAGTTACATAAGCCCATTTTTGTGATCAATATTTCAAGTCTTGGTCGTGCAAGTGGCTTGGTTAATGCATCAGTGATCATTTCATCTGTCACCATGTAAACAATATCTATCACCTTTGATTCAACTTTCTCTCGAATAAAGTGGTGCTGAATGTCGATATGCTTTGATCGAGCATGATTAATTGGATTTTTGGCGAGGGCGATTGCTGATTGGTTGTCTTCGAATAAGGTTGTTGCACAATTCGGCAAATATCCTAGCTCATCCAATAGGGTGCGTAGCCAAATGGCTTCCTTTGTCGCATGAGCTAATGCTATATATTCTGCCTCAGTTGTTGATAGGGCAATGGTTGCTTGGCATTTGCTTGACCAGCTGATGGCTCCTCCTGATAGGTTGAAAATATATCCCATGGTTGATCATCGTGTGTTAATGTCTCCTCCCCAGTTAGCATCGCTAAAACTGATCAGTCTTAGATTCTGATCGCATCCAAGGCACAGCTTATAATTGGCTGTTCCTTTAATATATCTTAATAATCGTTTGAGGGCGTGGTAATGTTCTTACATTGGATTGGCTGAAAATTGACTGATGATGCTGACAGCAGCAGCTAGATCAGGTCTCGTCCTGATCATCAGATACATTATGCTGCCGATCATTTGTCTGAATAGACTTTGGTCTGCAGATTTTCCTCCTTCAGCTTTGAGTTGAATGGATGGATCAAGAGGTGTGCTGATTGGCTTAGCGTCTGTCATGTTAAACCTTGTATTGATTTGATTGGTGAAGTGGCTTTGATCAATTGTGATCGTATGTGTTTTTTGATCGCGCATGACTCGAATACCCAAAAAATGTTTAATTTCGCCACAGTCCGTCATATCGAATGCGTTGCTAAGTTCTGCCTTGAATTTGTTCATCGTTTCCATCGAATCAGCCAGAATTAGTAGATCGTCGACATATATGGCAATAATTATCAGCAATTGATATTGATCGTCTTGTCTTCTCTTTAGATAAATACTGTGATCTGATTGTAGTCTTGTAAAATTTGATTGGCTGAGATAGTTGTCAATCTTCTGATTCCACATACGAGGTGATTGCTTTAGTCCATACAGTAATCGATTGAGCTTACACACAGCTCTCAGTGACAGCTCTGATTGGTTGATTCCTTCAGGTACCGTCATGTAGATCTCTTCATCAAGATCGCCATTCAGGAACGCAGTTTTTACGTCCATTTGGTGAATTTCTAAGTTTAAGGTTGCTCCGATCAATAAAAGTGCCCTGATTGACGTGAACTTTGCCACAGGAGCAAATGTTTCATCGTAATTAATTCCTTGCTGTTGTGAATATCCCTTGGCAACTAATCTCGCTTTGTACCTGGCAACCGATCCATCAGTGTTGAGTTTCTTTTTAAATACCCATCTGCATCCAATCGGCTTGCGTCCCGCAGGCACCTCAGGTACAATCGTCCACGTGTCATTATTCTTAAGTGATTTAAGCTCTTGATTGATCGCTTCCTCCCAAAGCTTTGCATCAGGCAGAGAAATTGCCTCCTTGTAGGTCATTGGGTCATCGGTTGATTCAATTAAATTAGCTTCTGACATCCGATCTTGCCAAATTTGTAGAGCTTCAGTGTCGATCAATTGTTCGATTGGCTCCCAGATATTGTCATCATCATCATAGCCTAGCCATTTAACCAGATATTCCCTTTTTTCATCAATCTTGCATTCTCCGATGATCGCTTCGATGACATATTCTTGATCTTCTAGGTTGATGATTGTTGGGGATTTTAATATAATAGATTCATTGAATGTGACGTCGCAGCTGATCTCTATCCTCTTATTGGTTGGATTCCAGAGCCTGTACGCCTTCTTTTCGGCGTGATAGCCAATCATTTTAAGCTTTTTGGATCGGGGCACCAGTTTTGACCTTTTTCCCTTGCAAATATGCATATATGCGTCAGCCCATATGACGCGCAAGTTACTGATATCAGGCTTGTGACTGTGCTATAATTCAAATGGTGAAGCACTCTCCTTATTGGCTCGCGTTGGCAATCGGTTGCGTAAATATGTAGCACTTGCGGCAAGTTCCGCCCAAAGTTCGTCAGGTATGCCGGCAGTAATTTTAACTACTTAGATTGACTCCATCAATATCCGGTTATATCGTTCGACTACACTGTTTTGTTGTGGCGTGTCTGGTGTCGTCATTTCGTGATGAATTCCGTGTTTGATTAAAAATTCGTGCATCTCGGTGTTTACATACTCTCCTCCTCCATCTGATCAGAGAATCTTGAGTTTTCGGCCCGATTGCATCTCGGCGAATGCCTTGAATGTCCGGAATCGATCAAATGTATCACTTTTATTATCAATAAAATATGTTGTGACATAGCGAGTGGCATCATCGATGAAAGTTAATATATATTTTGCTCCATTGACTGATGGCATGGGCATCGGCCCGCACAGATCTGTGTGCACCCTTCCCATAGGCTCCATCGATCGATTTTTCGTGTGTCTGAATAGCTTGCGGTGCGACTTTGCGTGTTCACACCCAGCACATATTTCGATTTGTCCAGTTGACAGCCGCACATCTCTGAGCCCTATGACAAATTTGTTGATTGATTGCAGAGTATTTCGGCCCGGATGGCCTAGTTGGTGATGTCATAATATATAGTCATCGATCTTGGAATCGGCGATGTTTACAATCTTGGAATCGGCTATGTTGGAATCAGCGATGCTTGCTCCTAGCTCTAGCTCTGGTGATGTCAATAAATGAAATAGGTCGCCATCGGCTTGTCCAATTTTAATTTCTTCGTGATCCGCGCCAATTTTAATTACTGATCTGTCGCTCTTGAAGGTTATGTCATTTCCGTCATGTGTCAACACCTGCACAGATATTAAATTTCTGGCGATCTCTGGTACATATAAGACGTCCCGTAATTTCAGCTCGTCGTCGAGCTCAATTGTCCCAACGTGCATCATGCGTAATTTCTCATTCCCTGTACACGTGACCAAGCCGTCGTGCTCAGCCACCGTCTCAAAGAGCTCCAATTGGTTGAACATATGTTGTGTAGCACCCGAATCGATGATGGCGCCAATCACCAGATTTGCTTCGGCTCTTGGTTTAGTCTTTTCTTTTTCTTTTTCTGTTTTTACCCAATCGTTGAATTTGTTGCATTGAAATATTCTGTGTTCTCCCTCACAGACATAACATTTCCGAGGGTGTCCCCGAAAATTCCCGCCTTGATTGGCTCCGCGATCGCCGCCTCAGTCGCCTCTGTCATTATAACCTCCTCGATTGTTTCCGTTTTCGTTATTGTAGCCTCGGCTTCGTCTGGTGCTTCCGCCTCGATTGTCACGACCGCCGCCTCGGTAGCCGCCTTGGTCGCCACCTCGGTATCCGCCTTGGTCGCCGCCTCGGTAGCCGCCTCGGTCTGTCGCGTGAGCTTCGTCACGCCTCTGCTTGTTATCCAGGTCGAACCTGATGCATGCGAGTTGTAAAGCCTCCAGCGTTGTCGGCATATTCTCCTACGCAAGTATTAATTCCCGGTACCTGGGGCTTAGACCCCGGAGATATTGCAGTATAGCTTCTGTATCAGTCATATCTTCGATTTGCGCCATGATCCGGTTGAATGCGTCATTATAATCTTTGATCAATCCTTTTTGCTTCATCATCACAAGCTTATCACGCATTCGTAACAATTGTTCCATTGGTGCATATTTTTGCGTCATAGCTTCTTTAAGATCATCCCACGAATCAAATTCTCCCGATGTGTTCACGTGCCTCTGTAGCCATATTCTAGCATTGCCTGTAATTTTACTGATCGCTGCGTTGACTTCCTCCTTTTGTACTGATAGATTGGCACTGGTGATAAATTGCTCTACGGCATCAAAGTAATCGAACAATCTGGGTGCGCCACCCAATCCATCGAATTTGTTGATCGATCTTAGGTACTCCTTCGCCAGATCGTTAAGCTTTGTTGATATTGTTGGTGATGGTGATAGTCGTGGCGTGTTGCCTTCTGTAGCTGCGTTCTGATTGGTTGGCATGCTAGGTGATGTGATTGTTTTGTCGATTTTTGCCATCAATTCGCCCATTAGGGTTGCAAGCATGTCTAATTTATCTTCCTGATTTCTGATCGTTGTAGCCATCTGTTCCTGTCGATCGAGGCTAAATGCAATATTGCTCTGATGGTTTCTATCCAATCCTTCGTCGTCATTGTCAGGGGGTTGATATCTGTTGTCTGTTTTTGATTTAGATCGCAATCTTGTCAATCTTGTTGCTAATGACGATGATGCGTATAGGTTATCTATTTCGTCGTATCGCGTCATTGAATGCTATGTCGTTATGTGTTGTTTATCGCGTTGCTTTATCGCGGTGTCGTTTATCGCATTGTTTATTGCTTTGTTTGACATGTTGTTTATGATTTTAAATAAATACTTACAGTAATCGTAGTTGTAATTGCGTAGATGCTATGATTGCATAGATCTCAGGTTGTCGAGCTGCAATTCAAGTGGCTCGGGGCTCATAACCTGTTGAAATTTGATCTTCGAATATGTATATTTGGAGTAAAGAGCGCACTGGCTAATGAAGCCAATATGCGTGTATTTATTAATACTAAATTATGATTGGTCAATATAAACAAAGATCGTCTAAGCTACAATTGAGTGATGTATGATCGATTGTTGATGCATCGATCATTGATAGGAGAGATATAATAAGCTAATAATTACAACAAAATGTACTAATAATTGGTTATTCGTTCATTTATAAATACTAAGTAAGAATGCTCAGAATTATAGATACAATATCTCCCTTTACATATCCTTACTGCAGCTAAATATACTGTACTCTTTAAGCTTTACTATGACTAATAATGAGATATTCTAAGACTCTATACAAACTGATTTATTTAGATAGAAATAGAGGGGATATTTATATAAATTTGAAAGACTAAAGAACAACTAATAAAGACTTCACTATGAAAATATAATCCAATCATTGTAAAGAATGCATAATGACTTTGGTGGTAGTATTTTGCAGAAATAAAAGTCATCAAGCAGAAATAAAAGTCGTCAAGCAGAAATAAAAGTTGTCAAGTAGAAATAAAAGTCATTAAGCAGAAATAAAATCATCAAGCAGAAATAAAAGTCATTAAGCAGAAATAAAAGTTATTAAGGACTAAAAATGAAAGGAGACAGAAAATCATAGTAACTTCTAAATCAAGCATAGTACCAAATTCATGAAAATCAGGTAATTTAAGAGTTAGCCATCATACTAAAATTAAGATTTTTATTCTTTTCAACTATATCTTATGAATTGTTATAGTAATTAATTTGTCTTTAAAGATTTTAGTTAAGAGATAATTATACTTAAAATACTTATTTTATATCTAAATTGTTTTATTAAAAATAAATATTATAACAGTATATAAGGGTAATAGACTCTTATATACTCAGGTACAAAATTGTTAGTATCTTATATATTCTTAAATAAATTCTCTAGTATCTTATATATT
>RBNK01001466.1:0-15207 GCA_003990785.1 Endogone sp. FLAS-F59071 | reverse complement strand
AGTAGAAACGTTGGAATGAGCCTGACTTAACTCTTATTTCTATCTTATAACTTGCTCACATCACCATCATCATTATGACATTCTTATGTTTCCACGATTATTATCTTTTATCTAGCAATCTGACAACGAAATTCCTCCCATAACCCAGTCATCCCATTCTACCCACAACGCCTTTGTCCGCATGGTGAAGTGAGACACGACCATGGGTCGATACAGAGTCTATGTGTTGTAGAGAGAACGGGGGGCCTTTTGGTTATTGCCCTTTGAAATACTCTTGGATGCACTTGCGATCATTTTTTTCATTTTAGTGACTGTTTGCAGGTGGTATTTCTTATCAAGATAAGAAAATTTGTTCTTAGAAGCCATATATATTGAGCAGGCATAGTTTGTATGAACTAGGTATATTAAACATACTTCTGGATAGTTAGCCATAAATGACATAACCACTAGATAACAATTATGAAGTTTACTATCTGGTTCATGTATAATGATACCACTAAAAATTTATTTATGTTTAATAATTAATGACAAATTTTATCAAAGAAAAACAAAATTAAAGTTTGCAAACTGAAAACTCACCTCTTTTCTGCTTCAAAAAGGCCTTCAAGAACCTATGCCATATATGTATGATATAGAATACCTTTGCTTTATGAAAAATCTCCATCTCAGTCTTCTTTAATGTTCCCTCAAAAACTAGAAAATATGTAATCACTGGAAATGCATTTCAGGAATATGTTCACTGAATACATTTTGGTATATTGCCAATTGACATATATAGTGGGTATATTTTAGTATATCCAAGTAAATTGCAATGCATCTGGTCTATTCTAAGCAATACTAGGACTACAGTCACACTAGCAGGAAGTTTAATCTGCAAACTGTGAAAAAGAGTAACTTAATAATAATCTATAGATAATTAATTATTATTTATGAACTGAAAAGATGAAGTACAAATATTATTTATTACCTAAGTCTTCTACTAAAAATTACTCCAATGAATTTCTAAGTATTAATAAGTTCCCGAACTAAAGTATTTCTCTGCTTTGAAAACTATATCATTCTTAAAAGAAGGATTTGATATTAATTTTTATATCACAGTAAGAGGATCCTGAAAAAACAACTCCTGTGGCCCAGTCCAAGTCTCAGACTTGTTTGTGATAGTGAAAACTTTACTGTAAAAGGGCTAAATAAATAGTAGAACATAAGTATTTATTGTAAGCCATACTTGTATACATGAAAAGATTTCAAGCATATATACTGTTCCTTGTTTTGCTACCATGTCAAATAGTTCTATCATTTCTCTAGAGTTTGTAAATTGAATAGAATTACCCACTATTGAAATTCATTTATTTGCAAAAGTATCAAGTAGACTATCTGCAGTTATTTAGGATATATTCCTATTTCAGAATAACAGCTCTATAAGCCAAATTTTACCTTCATACTTCTAGAGGTATAGAAGATTGTTCATATCAAACTCAGGTACCTATTGAAGTTTTTCTATAAACTCACTATATTATATATATACTGTTGAAATTATTAGCTTATTATATCTCTCTCATTGACAATCGATGCTATGTCACTCAATCATGGCTTAGATGATCATTGTCTATATCGACCAATCATATATTAGCATTAATAAATACATGCATATTTGGCTTCATGAGCCAGTGTGCTCTTTACCCTAAACACATATTTGAAGATCAAATTTCAACAGATTATAAGCCCTGAGCCACTCAAATTGCAGCTCAACAACCTGAGATCTATGCAATCATAGCAATTACAACTGCAATTACAGTAAGCGTTTATTTAATATTGTAAACAATGCATCAAACAACATGATAAACAATGTGACAAATGATACTGTGATAAAGCAACGTGATAAACAATATGTAATGACATAGCATTCAATGATGTGACACAATGAAATAGATAATCTATACACATCATCGTCAGTAACAAGATCAATAAGATTGTGATCTAAATCAAAAACAGACAACAGATATTAAACCCTTGATGACAATGAAGGATTGGATGGCAACCATCAGAGTAATATAGGATTCAGCCTCAATCGACAGGAACAGATGGCTACAATGATCAGAAATCAGGAAGATAAATTAGACATGCTGACAACCTTATTGGGCAAATTGATGGCAAAAATCAACAAAACAAACGCATTACCCAGCACGTCAACCAATCAGAATACAGCTATAGAAGGCAACACACCACAAATACAAACACAATCACCATCACCAACAACATCAACAAAGCTTAATGATCTAGCAAAGGAGTACCTGAGATCAATCAACAAATTCGATGGGTCAGGAGGTACACCCAGATTGTTTGATTACTTTAATACCATAGAGCAATTTATCACCAGTGCCGATCTATCAGTACAAAAGGAGAAAGTCAATGCAGCAATTAGTAAAATTATAGGCAATGCTAGAATGTGGCTATGGAGGCACATAAACACATTGGAAGAATTTGATTCGTGGAATGAGCTTAAAGAGGCTATGATGCAAAAATACACACCAATAGAACAATTGTTACAAATGTGCGATAAGCTTGCGATGATAAAGCAAAAAGGATCGATCGAAGATTATAATGATGCATTCAACTGGATTATGGCACAAATCGAAGACATGACCAATACAGAAGCTATACCGCAATATCTCCAGGGTCTAAGCCCCAGGTACCGGGAATTAATACTTGTGCGGGAGAATATGCTGACAATGCTGGAGGCTTTACAACTCACATGCATCAGATTCGATCTAGATAGTAAGCAGAGGCACGACAAAGCCCACATGACAGACCGAGGTGGCTACCGAGGCGGCTACTGAGGCAGTGGTCATGGCAACCGAGGTGAAAGTGCTGGACAAGGCCAAGGCTATAACAACGATAACAGAAACAATCAAGGAGGTCATCATAATGACAGAGGTGACTGAGGCAGCAATTGCAGAGCTCATTGAGGTGGGAATTTTTAGGGATACTCTCGGAAATGTTACATCTGTGAGGGAGAACATGGAATATTCCAATATAACAAATTCAATGATTAAGTAAAAACAGAAAAAGAAAAGGCTAAACCGAGAGCCGAAGCAAATCTGGCAATTGGCGCCATCATCGATTCAGGTGCCATGCAACATATATTCAACCAATAGGAGATTTTCGAGATGATGGCTGAGCATGACGGCTTGGTCACATGTGCAGAGAACGAGAAGCTACAGGCTATGCACATTGGGATGATTGAGCTCGACAACGAGCTGAAATTACAGGATGTTTTATATGTACCGGAAATCACCAGAAATTTAATATCTGTACAGGCGTTGACACATGACAGAAATGACATAACCTTTAAAAGCGACAGATCAGTAATTAAAATTGGTGCGGATTACAAGGAAATCAAAATCGGACAAGCCGATGGCAACTTGTTTCATTTATTGACATTACTAGAGCTAGAAGCAAACATCGCCGATTCCAAGATTGATGACTATACATTATGGCATCACTGGCTGGGCTATCCAAGCCGAAATACTCTACAATCAATTAACAAATTTGTCACAGGGCTTGGAGATGTGCAGCTGTCAACCAGATAAATCGAAATATGCACTGGGTGTGAATATGCGAAGTCGTACCGCAAGCCTTTCGGACATGTGAAAAATTGATCGATAGAGCCTATTAGAAGGGTGCACTCAGATCTGTGCAGGCTGATGCCCACGCTATCAGTCAATGGAGCAAAATATATATTAACATTCATCGATGATGCTACTCACTATATCACAACATATTTTATTGACAACAAAAGTGATACATTTGATTGATTCTGGGCATTCAAGGCATTTACCGAAATGCAATTGGGCTGAAAACTGAAGATTCTCTGGTCCAATAGAGGAGGAGAGTATGTAAACACTGAGATGCGCGAATTTTTAATCAAAAATGGAATTCATCATGAAATGATGACGCTGGATATGCCGCAACAAAATAGTGTCGCTGAATGATATAACTGGACATTGATAGAGTCGATCTGGGCCATTAAAATCACTGCCGACATATCTGATGAACTTTGGGCTGAACTTGCCGCAAGTGCTACATATTTACGCAACCGATTGCCAACGTGAGCCAATAAGGAGAGTGCTTCACCATTTGAATTATAGCATGGTCACAAGCCTGATATCAGTAACTTGTGTGTCATATAGGCTGATGCATATATGCATATTCACAAAGGAAAAAGGTTGAAACTGGCACCCTGATCCAAAAAGCTTAAAATGATTGACTATCATGACGAAAAGAAAGCATACAGGCTCTGGGATCCAACCAATAGGAAGATAGAGATCAGCCGCGACGTTACATTTGATGAATCTATTATATTAAAATCCCCAACAATCGTCAACCCAGAAGATCAAGAATATGTCATTGAAGCGATCATTGGAGAATGCAAGATTGATGAAAAAAGGCAATATCTGGTAAAATGGCTAGGCTATGATGATGATGACGACAACACTTGGGAGCTAATCGAACAATTGATTAACACTGAAGCTCTACAAATTTGGCAAGATCGCATGCCAGAAGCTAATTTAATTGAATTGACCAATGACCCAATAACCTACAAGAAAGCAATTTCCCTGCCTGATGCAAAGCTTTAGCAGGAAGTGATCAATCAGGAGCTTAAATCACTTAAGAATAATGATACGTAGATGATTGTACCTGAGGTGCCTGTGGGACGCAAGCTGATTAGATGTAGATGGGTATTTAAAAAGAAGCTCAACACTGATGGATCGGTTGCCAGATACAAGGTGAGATTAGTTGCCAAGGGATATTCACAACAGCAAGGAATTGATTACAATGAAACATTTGCTCCCATGGCGAAATTCACATCAATCAGAGCACTTTTATCAATCAGTGCAACCCTAAACTTAGAAATTCACCAAATGGACGTAAAAACTGCGTTCCTGAATGGCGATCTTGATGAGGAGATCTACATAATAGTACCTGAAGGAATTGACCAATCGGAGCTGTCACCGAGAGCTGTGTATAAGCTCAATCGATTATTATATAGACTAAAGCAATCACCTCGTATGTGGAATCAGAAGATTGACAACTACCTCAGCTAATCAAATTTTACAAGACTACAATCAGATCACAGCATTTATCTAAGAAGAAGACAAGATGATCAATCGCTAATAATTATTGCCATATATATCAACGATCTACTAATTCTAGCTGATTCAATGGAAACAATGAACAAATTCAAGGTGGAACTTAGCAACGCATTTGATATGACAGACTGTGGCAAAATTAAATATTTTCTGGGTATTCGAGTCATGTGCGATCGAAAAACACATACAATCACAATTGATCAAAGTCACTTCACCAATCAAATCATTATAAGGTTTAACATGATGGATGCCAAGCCAATCAGTACACCCCTTGATCCATCCATTCAACTCAAAGCTGAAAGGGGAAAATCTGCAGACCAAAATCTATTCAGACAAATGATCAGTAGTATAATGTACCTGATAATTGGGATGAGACCTAATCTAGCTGCTGCTGTTAGCATTATTAGTCAATTTTTGGCCAATCTAATGCAAGAACATCACCATGCTCTCAAACGATTATTAAGATATATTAAAGGAACAGCCAATTATAAGCTGTGCCTTAGGTGCAATCAGGATCTAAAGCTGATCGGTTTCAGTGATGCCAACTGGGGGAGGAGACATTAATACACGACAATCAACCATGGGCTATATTTTCAACCTATCAGGGGGAGCCATCAGCTGGTCAAGCAAGCGCCAACCAACCATTGCCCTATCAACAACTGAAGCAGAATATATGGCATTAGCACATGTGACGAAAGAAGCTATTTGGCTATGCACCCTATTAGATGAGCCAGGATATTTACAGAATTGTGCTACAACCTTATTTGAAGACAACCAATCAGCAATTGCCCTTGCCAAAAACCCAATTAATCATGCTTGATCAAAACATATTGACATTCAGCACCACTTTATTCGAGAGAAAGTTGAATCAAAGGTGATAGATATTGTTTACATGATGATAGATGAAATGATTGCTGATGCATTAACCAAGCCACTTGTGCGACCTAGACTTGAAATGTTGATTGCAAAAATGGGCTTATGTAACTAACTTTTTTTCTTTCTTCAAAAACTTTTATTTCCTTTATCATGTCATTCTTATCACTCAAGTAGTATTTTATATATAGTTATTTGCAGTAAATGTACTTCATGGATGCCATTTATGATATATAGTTGAATATTTTATTTTTTGGTTTTATTTATCAAGATATGTCAAGCAGAGGGAGTGTTGAAATTATTAGCTTATTATATCTCTCTCATCGATGATCGATGCTATGTCACTCAATCATGGCTTAGACGATCATTGTCTGTATCGACCAATCATATATTAGCATTAATAAATACATGTATATTTGGCTTCATAAGCTAGTGTGCTCTTTACCCCAAACACACATTCAAAGATCAAATTTCAATATATAGATATATTCATTCAGTTTGCTAATTTTAATTTGTAATTTGGGACTAGTATTTATGCTTATGGATATTTAGTTCACCGATAATAGTTTATAGTCCATAACTAGCATCTATGCTCATATAATAGTTCATATTGCTGTTTAGTTACTATTTGGTTGCTATTTGTAATTGAATATACAAATTGGCTAGAACAGATACAAACAACTCTAGAATTCCTATAAAACTAAAACTATTTTCCTGATATTATAGACTATTTGCAAGCTGTTTGCAGACTGTTCTAGCCAGTTCATGGTTTGCAATATTGTTCTAGAGATATTCATAGTTCATAATATTATTCTAGTAGAGTTCTAGGGTAGTTCATAGCTGTTCACTAATAATAGTTTATAGTCTATAACTAGTATTCATATCTATAGCTATTTTGTTTGCAGCTCCTAGTAAAATAGTTTGCAGCTCTTAGTAAAATAGTTTGTAGATTAGTTAACCATTTCTCTAATAAAAGGATCAACTACAAGGCATTTAGCAAAGACTGATTAAAAGTCCTTCAACATTCTATATCTAAGTCTAGTATAATATTGTACTTGCTAAATATGTTACTACAACCACTGATCTTATCACTAAGACTTCCTTTATAAGCAGGTTATATAAAGAGGTAGCCACTATGATCAGCTCATCACCAGTTACTTTAGACTTAAAGGAAAAAGTTGACTATATATAGAAGCTGTGATCAGTATATATAGGAGATTAGCTGAATACTTACTATTAGACCTATGATAGTTAAGTAGAAAGCTTTGATAAGAATATAAGTCAAGAGTGATCCTGCTGTTAATCAGCTAACCAAAGCTATAAGCAGAATAACTACTTACATTGCTAATATAGACAGGAGGTTAAAAGCTTGTATACTTATCTAACAGTTTACTGCAGATCTAGAAAAAGCCTTAATAAGATTGTGTATAGGCTGTCATAGCAACCACTAATATAAAAACTACCCGAAGAAGACTATAATATATTTCTACTATAACAAGGAAGGTTATATATAATGAGATTATATACAGTGTCAACAATATATAGAGTATAGATACATAGCAGTATAATGTCTAACTGAATCAACTTATATTACTTAGTTATATAGATAGATAAATGTTGTATAATTTGAAATCAGCAATAACAATAACAATAGTTATAACAGTTATAATGACAGCTATAATGCTAGAAGAGGTTATTATAGTAACAATTATAATAAGGATAATAATAATAATAGTTATAAAGCTTGCAAGCTTATAAAGCTTATAAAGCTTATAAAGCTTATCCTGCTCTCTCTAGTCAATAATCTGGCTGACTCAAAAAGAATGCTGGTGCTCTATATAGTATACTACTCAAGGTAACCTTGAAGCTGAAGCTAAGCCAGAATAGTCAAAAAGCTTAGAACAGAGGAGAAGTAGAAGACAATATCTTCAATAAGGAGCTCTAATAGTTAATTTAAGAACAAAGCTAAGAAGATGTGCTAATAATCAAGAGCAATAAGGAAAAGAAGTTATATAAATACTATAAATATAACTTTGACCTTGGGAAGAAGCTCTTGGAGGCAAAGATATTAGTATTAATTAAGGAGCTTCTATAGCATCTAATGATGTGTTAGCAAGTACACTATATCCTGCTATAGAATCTAAGTTAGGAAACTATAGAAGTTAATATAATGTAAGCCAAAACTGACCAATATTAGAAAACTATTTTCAGTTCATAGTCTATGACTAGTATCCATATTTATAGGCTGTTTATAGATTGTTCATAGGCTGTTCTAGCTAGTTCATAGTTTATGATATTGTTCTAGAGATATTCATGGTTTGTAATATTATTCTAGCAGAGTTCTAGGGTAGTTTGTAGCTATTTGCTAATAATAGTCTATAGTCTATAACTAGCATCTATATCTATGACTATTTTGTTTGTAGCTCTTAGTAAAATAGTTTATAGATTAATTAACCATTTTCTGATGAACCCAAGAAGTTCTCTATCTATGCCTAGTATAGAATTGAAAAAACAATAATCTCCTATATTATTAATGCTAAAGCAGAAGATTATATTATTAGCAAGGTGTTATTTGACAAGATCAGTTGGTGCATAGAGGTGGCTACAAAGTAAATGATATTAGTTATTGATAGATATATATCAACTCTACTGAGAAAAGTCTTCAACTTATTTAATTTGGAAAATTATTATTTCTATAATAGCTATAGTTATCAATACTGTCTCTTATAATCTTTTGATCAGGAATAAATAGTTAGCTAAGGCTTAAGCTATTGTTGATATAGGTACCTGTAAGATAAGAATCAAATGAAAAGATTGCAAATATAAGGTACTGCTTGATATAAAGTGAGATATCTAACTACAAATAGTGAATAGCAATAATGAAGAAGATGAAGACTGTTATATCAAATAGAATGTAATATTATTTATATACAAGACAGACTGTATAATGTCTCTGAGCTGAGTCAATCTAAATAATATAGAAATTGACCTAGCTCTCACTAAAGATATTATGATCAAGCTTTAGAAAACATACTTAACAGATATCAGCTTTCTAGATAGATATCTTAGACAAATCTACCTGAGGAACCTGCTGGCTCTCTAAGATCTGAATATTAGAAAAATAGTTAATTAATCTATAAACTATTTTACTAAGAGATGTGAACTATTTTACTAAGAGCTATAAACAAAATAGCCATAAGTACAGATACTAGTTATAGACTATGAACTATTATTTATGAACAGCTATGAAGAGCTATAAACTACTCTAGAACTCTGCTAGAATAATATTGCGAACCATAAACTAGCTAGAACAGCCTATGAACAGCCTGCAAAGAATTACAAGTATAGATGCTAGTTATAGACTATGAACTGAAAATAGTTTTCTGATGAGAATAGAAGAAGTCATCAATCTGAGGATAGAAGAAGTCGTCAATCTAAACTATAAGGGTGAACTCAAGCTTATTCTTAGCAACTGTGATCTGAGGGAAATAATCTGCACCTATAAAAGAAACTCTATCACCTAGATATCAATATATGAGGTCCATATGATAGATATGTACACAGTTATAGTAAGAAAGAAGATCACTGAGAAAAAATATAGATAATAAAAGACTGACTAATATGGTTATAAGATTGGCAAAAACATAAAATATAATTCAAAAACTCATGTATAAGTTCAAAGACATCCTGATAATAAGCTTTAAGAAGATCTAAGTCAGTGAACTTAAGTACTTCTATGATATCAATATGGATAACCATGCCTCTATTAAACAAGACTCTATAGAATGCTGCTGACTTACCACAAATGGCAACAAGAAGAAAATAAGTAACTCAAAGATACTGGAGTTATATAGCATTTATGCAGCCTATAGAGCTTTCTATCCATTCTTATATCAAAAAAAGGAGCTGAGCTTAGTGCCTTTACTCTCCAGCAGTGTTATAATTTTCAGCTATTAAATAACATTATAAGGAAGGATATCTTTTCTTTATCTCTAATTAATGATATCTTAAGTATACTGAAGCCTGGAGCAAATGACTATCTGTAATTGATCTATTCTCTAGATTTTTCCAGATCAATCTTATATTCTAAGCAATTGAACAGATAGCCTACATTACAATAAAAAGATAATGAAAATATCTAAGGATGCTCTTTGGACTATATAACACCTCTACTATATTCCAGTATATAATGAATAGAATATTCAGAGAACTGATTGAAAAAGATCATTTAGTCTATATTGATAATGTAACAATCTATATGAAAACATTCAAAGCTCACCTGGTGATCCTATAGGAGGTTTTACTTAGACTATAATAGAAAAGCCTTTTCTTGAAGCCAAGCAAGTGCATATTTACAACTAACCATATCTAAATTCTAGACTTTATCATTGACAAAAATAGCTTGAGGACTGATCTGGAGAAGATCATTACTGTTATCAAGTTTTCTTAACCCACTGACTAGACAATAACTAGAGCTCTTCTAGGCTTAGCTATATATTATTGATAGTTTATCTGAGGCTCCATAGAGATTACTACTTCTCTCAACCGATTATTATACAAGAATCTTTAGTTCAGCTAGTACAATGAGTAGTAATAAGCTTTTAATGCAATCAAGTTTATGCTTTGTTTGAAGCCAGTTCTAGTACAACTAAACTAAAGTAAGATATTTCACTTATATATAGATATATGCTTTATAGAACTCAGTGCAGTTCTATCTCAAGACAATAACCAAGGATAGGAAAGAGTAATTCTCTACCAAAGTTAAGTAACATCTAGGAGAGAACAAGACTATAGCCTAATAAAGCTTAAATGCTTAGCAATAGTTTGGATTATCAAGAAGCTAAGGTACTATTTGATTAGCTGACATTTCAAGGTAATCACTGACTACAGTATACTCAAGTGGCTCTTTGATATGAAATATCTATATAGGATATACATATGTCCATTGGATAGTTATACTATAAGAGTACAATGTTAAGATTCTGTATTATAAGGGAAGTAAATATCAAAATGCAGATATACTCTCAAGGATTCTGTACAGTGCCCAAGGTAGAGCACTACTCTAATAAATCAAATACTATACTATAACCTTATAGTTTGGTTAGTGACATATAAGATAAGAGAAGATATAGATAAGTAGATAAAGAATATGTTAATAATAATAGAGAAGCAGTATGAGTTAGAGGGGATAATGCTTTATCATAAGAGATATAGAATATTGGTACTAGTTATATAAGAAAAAGGAACAAATAATATTATCAAGCTAGTGCATAACTATTATCTCACTAGCTATATGAGTTAGGCAAATATATATTATAGATTATAAGGCTATGTATAGTAGCTAGCAATACAAGATAATATAGTGAAATATGTATGATGATATGATATATATCAAAAATGAATATAAGTAAAGAACATACTGGAAGCAAGATCAGCAATAATTTGGGCTGAGCTATTTTTACATATTGGCATTGATATCATAGGTCTAATGCTCATTCTACTAATAGAAAAAAAGTATATTATTTTATTAGTAGATTTTTTTACAAAGTATATTGAAGCAGTTACTATCAAGGATGCTAATGTATAAATAGTTATCAAGTTTTTACATATAGATATTATCTGCAGATATAAGGTACCTAAGGAAATTATAAGTAACTGTAGTACTAAATTTTTCAATAAATTAGTATAAGAGTTAGAGCAGATATACTATATTAAATATATTTAGATAACAGCCTATCACCTCAAGGGAACAGACAGACAGAATGAACCAATCAAACAATCAAAAATATTCTTACTAAGATTATTAGTTAAAAAGATATATAAGATCATTATCTTAATAATACCCTTTTTGCTATATAAATGATCTGATAAAAATTAATAAAGTTCAGTCCTTTTGAGCTTATCTATGAAAGGAAGCTTGGCTATAAATTCCATTATCCAATACAAGATCTAAGGATCTATAATGATTGACTTTGTACAGAGTGGTTCAAGTCTACTACTGAGAACCTTAACTTTAATAATAATAAGCTTTCTTCAAGTATCAATTTTCTATATATCACAATATTGAAAAAGATGGTCATGTCAGCTAGTAGTTGCTGCTACTATCCAGTTGTTTTTCTGAGCTATGATAAACTTGTTAGCATATTGGGTAAAGAGTGGGAAGACTATTAAAAATATCTGACTAATAAGAAGAAATAGATTAGTGATATAAAAACAGATCATGCAATATATGTGTTAATTTTTGTATATTTAGCTTTGACAGATTGCAGAGTGCAAATTTGTTTACCTAAGTGATTTACTATATTATATTAATAGTGCTTTATTAAATAGTGAAAGAGATATAGAATAAAGTAGAATACCATTTTTATAAAAAGCATACCATTCTGTTTATGGAATACAACTTTAGAGATTAGATACTACTGATTAGCATTTATATTATTTAACTTGACAAGAGGATAAGAAGATGGATAATATACTATATAACATGCTATCTTTTGTAACTAGTGTCAAATTTATATTTATATTTAGCTACTGCATAATTATAATCTCTTTCCATTTCCTTGGCTTCTCAGGCTCTTCACCAAGAGGGCAAAAGTGATGGGTAATAAAGAACAAATGTACCCATTTCATCTTATAATGCTCACATTATAAGATGAAATGGGTACATTTGTTCTTTATTACCCATCACTTTTTTTTTTTCCTTTTTTCTTATAAATAAATATGTGAATTATTGTATAGTAAGTTTACTCTTTCTTGCATATTTAACAGACTTAAAGCAAACCAGTTTGTTATCTTAGGGGGTAAAATCCTATCCTCAAGATACTTTACCCTTTGCTGCAGTATCAACTAGCTGACTGGTTAATAAAAGATGAAAAAAATATATTCTCAAAACATTTTTTTTTTTTTTATTTCCTATTAAAAATAATAGTAATAAAAAACTATATTAATAAACTGAGCTATAGTATCTATATACTTTTGATATAAAATTACTTATAGCTTGTTTACTTTAACTCACTCATATTCTTTTATCTTATTTATCTTATGTTGGAAAATATATTTGGGTCTTACTTTCTTTCTTTCTTTCTTTCTTTCTTTTTTTCTTTCTTTCTTTCTTTCTGCTTACTCTTGTTTCTTGTTTTTACTTACAGGTTATATGCCTCAATACAATTTACATATTCTGCAAGGATTTGTACACCTAACAAACTTGTATACTTTACAATGAGTAATATACTCTGCAATGATTAACAAGCTTTATCAATACTCAGTAGTAAGCTACTAACCTAACTCTGCAATGATTCAACCTCAGTGACAATATAGAATTAAAAAGTTTGATAATGGTTATGTCTATAGTGCTGAATAACTTTATATAAAAGGTTAATAAAGATAAGTTTTTCACTTTAAGTTTAGGTATTTATACAAGATGGTATATTGTAATAGACTAAAATATATTAATGGTAAAATACTCAGAGTTGAGCAGGTGCAGAAAATATGTTTTTAGAGGTCTTAGTGGGTTATATAGTAGTGGCTTTGAAGGGTGGTGGACTGGTAGGAAAGTGTATTATATAGTGAATATAATATAATAAGCTTTGTCACAAATAAACTTCTTTTGTTTTGAGTCCCTTGACTCTCTCTAACTATTGCTTAGTCCCAGACTAAGGCTTCTTCTGCAAAGTCTATTTAGACTTTGCAGGATTATCCCTCGGGTTGTCTGTAAGAAGCTTTCTTAGCTTGTTGCAGTTCGAATTTTATTGATAATTGTGAGCAGGGTATTTATAAGAAATTACAAGGTACTATATGGGCAGCTACCCAGGTTACTACTCAAATTTCTGATTAGCTCGACTAAATATAAGGTATAAATTGATTAGCTAAGATATAATAAAATGATATATCAGGTTATAATGTAATTGGGTGGTGAAATAATATATCAGATCGAAATACTATTTTAGGTTATAATATGATTGTAGATCTCAATAACATTGCAAGTCTCAATGTTATTGCAAGTCACATAATTGTGATCTCACGTAATAAAAATTCTCTCCACCACAATATGTATTTTCTTGAATAGGTATTGAGCTTATTGGATTTGTTAGACTTGTTGAGCTCATTGGGCTTATTATGAATCAAGCATGCTAGATGCATTGGTTTTAGAATAGGCTTTAGTGCTTATCTATTAATGTATGTGTTATATATAATTTACTTTATTTAATTTGGTTTTTCTCAAGTTATTGACAGATATGCATATTTTAATTTTAGCAATGTCAATGTATATTGGCCATTATGATATATTTAGCATGTTGGGTATATTGGGAGTGTTTGGCACATTAAGTATCTTGTATATAGTAGATGTGTTATTTAGTAAGTTGGGTGAAAGTTAGATGTGAGTTGGTGTTGGAAGTATTTAGCATGTTGAGTGTATTGAGTATGTTGAGTGTGTTAAGCATATTGAGCATGTTGAGCATGTTGAGTATGTTGAGTATATTAGATATATGTTATTCCTATCATTAGATGAGAGTTGGATATGAGTTAGATATGTTGAGTATATTATGCCAATACAGTGTGCTGGGTGTATTGAACATGCTGGGTATATTGAGCACATTGGGTGTTTTAGGTACATTTATGTAGCAACTAGAGTGTCAGGTATATATAATTTATTGCCTCTGTTATCTGTGAGCCTGTGGGAGAGTTACAGTATATTTGAAATTATAACATATATATCTTTTATATATCATTCTACAAACTATGAGTTTTGTATCTATTTTCTTGGCTATGCCTAAAGTGTTGTAAACTGATGCATGCATTTCAATTGGCAGTAGTAAAGTTGATATCAAGGTGTATTAAAAAAAAAAAAAAAAAAATGAAAATTACATGTACAACAAGTTTTTATAAGGGGTTAAAATAATTTCAGTGCTAAATAATCAGCTTTTAGATTAGTCCTAGGCTGAGACTCTTAGTCAGTTGGACCTGAGATAATTTACTTGCAATGGCTTCCTTTTTCAAACAACACTACAACCGAGGAGTTGGAGGAAATGAACTCGATCTATTTTCATTGGAATCTATAATACTCTGCAGTGCTAGATTTCTTGTGCAAAAACCCTTGTCTGCGTGGAAGCCCACTGGATTTTCCACGTCCACGCCCACACTGGAAGTCTTTTTTTTTTTTTTTTTTTTTTTTTTTTTTTTTTTT
>RBNK01001465.1:0-15216 GCA_003990785.1 Endogone sp. FLAS-F59071 | reverse complement strand
AAAAAAAAGAGATGATAACTTGGATTAATGTAAAAGAACATCACGTGATAAGCCAAGCAATTGAAAGCCACAACCAGACAGATGAAGCCCTGCAAACCATGTTCAACAACAACGCCCCCGACAAGAAATCGTTTATAGACAAAGCCAAAGCCGACCGGCTTAGGCGTGAGCAGGAGCGTCAGCAGCAGCGTGATCAGAAGGAGTTTGAGGACGCCGTTCGCCGAATCCAGCGGGCATGGCGTGCGGGCTCGAGACGACGACGGTGTATCAGGGAGCGCTGGCTTGAATGGGACGCCGCGGCGGGATACGAGGTTGTTGGTGGTACGGCCGAGGGAAAGGTGACGCCACAGCCCCAGAAGATGGTAACTTTGGATCTGCATAGGATTGTGGGATTGTTCTATCTTTTTTCCCCCGAGGCTAAGCAGGGCAACTTGGAAGAACCGGCTGTTGTGAATCGGTTCACGCACCTGTGCAAGCTTTTGCTTGCCAAGACGACGAGAAATGACGGCCCAAACGAACTGGCGACGATACCATACCACGCCCTCCTGGTCGATGCGAGGTACTCGGACAACGCGATCAAGTACCTGAAGCTCATGTTGACAACGTGTTGGCGTCGTGTGTGCGGCTACGAGTCGTCGAGTACAAGTACAACGGTACCATCTGCGTTTCGCGAGGTCCCGGCTCTTTACTTGGCTGGTTCCGAGCTCCGTGTGCTACTTCAGTACCTGAACATGAAGAACTATGTGTTGACGGCCCCACAGATTTTTGATACTACACAACTTTTGAGCGATCATGTCAAACTGCTACGGAAACGGGCGGAGGATGTACGGAAGGATGTAACTTCACGCGGGATGTACGCAATGGTTGGACATGGAATGGCCTTACGCGTCAACAGAATCGTGAAACTTCGATCGGCGGCGGAAAAGCATCAAGGCGGACAGATGACGAGTGAGGAAGTCAAGTTTTCACAATCTATTACGCTGTGGATAACAGCAGTGCTAAGATGTGTTTTGTTGGTAGTTGAGGCCGAGGCCGAGACCGGTGCGGCGCAGGCAGTTTGCGTGGAGGGTCCGAATAATGGATCCACGTTCGACCAGTTTGTGCTGCACGTGCTTTCAATACCGCTGTTATGTGAGTACCTCGACGCGGTATGTTTGGGAATGCTGAAGACCGCGCATGTATTCGATCGTACGGTGGCACGGATACGGGTGGCGGATCCGGTTGCCCAATCACTGTTAAAAACTCTGGAAGGGAATGGGTGTTTGTTCTTGTTAGGGAATTTGGTTGGACTATGGCCTTTACAAACTGGGTCGTCATCATCATTGCTACCGGTTGGAAATAAAGTGTCCTCAACACTATCTTCCGTTACCAGTAACGCACCATCGACAGCGCTGCAATCTCCTTCCATCATAGACACTATCCCCCCAACAACCCAGAGTGATTTCATTCAAGCCGCCACACGACTCCTCGTAGAGTGCCAGTTCTACAAATCCGAGAAACACACTCTAACCCACCAGCAATACCATGCCCTCTTTAAATGGTACTCGGGAAAGAAATTCGACGTTGAGCTCATCCCCGTCACCCACTTTGACCGCCTCATTCGTCAGATTGAGCACCTCTGGTCCCGCCGCTTCATCGACACCGCCTTCGCCGGCGTACTCGAACTAAAGAACGAACCCACCTCCTCCCATTCCCCTCCGACACACTCCCTCCAATCTTTATCGCTCAAGAAGCACACCAAGTCTAACGCCACTAACAAAACTACGTCTGCGAGTTATACCATCCTTGCCATCGACATCCAGAACGCGTGCCGTCTCTATACGATGCTGATGCAGACGTTTCCCAAGCATCGGGGCGACATCATGAGCCGCCTTGCATATGCGCCTGGGTTAATACCGCAACTATGGCGGTTCATGAATCTGCTAGGGCCGAAGGGGGGGATGCATATTTATTTGGAAGCAGCGAAAAGAAAAGGTGGGGATGTGGAAAGCGAGCCATTAATTGAGATTTTGAAGGTGTTTTGCGAGGCATGCGGGGAGTTATTTCCGTGAGTAGTATAGCTATCATTTACTCTCTCTTTGCTTATTGAGAGTTTTGGTTAATGCTTATCGCCCCACGAGAATCCTTAAACGAGGCATGTGTTTTGTTAAAATTAAACGCGTTGTTTCCAATACTGCAGAACCCTTGATGACGAGGAGGTCTACGAGAAGCAAAGCCCCTTTAAGCTTGAAGAACTTGTCGCTCTCTCCTCCTTCCTCAATCAGTTTTATCTCTTCCTTCTCCAAAAATCCATCTTTCCCATCACTGATACGACGTCGTCCAACCTCCGTCAACCCAAATTTAAATCTTTTGACGCTGCCCGCAGCCTCCTTCTTCAGCTTTACGACCGCGATACCCGCCGCCCCTTCTGCCCGCCAAACCACTGGCTCTTGATATCGGATCCCCGGCGGCCCTTCCCGCTCCCAAATATCCTCGCCGGCATGTCGTCACAACCTTCCCAATTCCTCACCAGTGTACGCGAGGCTGATCCCGTCGCGTTGAACATCCTGTCCTCCGTACCCCACACAGTGCCGTTCGCGACGAGGCTCGACGTATTTAGGGACTACGTCGCCGCGGCGCGGGCCGCGGCACCCGTGAACGATCGGGGGGTTGTCATTCGCGTGAGGAGACAGTATGTAATGGAGGATGGGTTTAGGCAGCTGGGGAGATTGAACCCAACGCAGATAAGGGGTTTAATTAGAGTCAAGTTTGTGAACGAGCTAGGTGGGTGGAATCTTTGGTTGGTTCTGAGAATGGAGAAGATGTGTAATTTTTGCTTGATACGTATATTAATTGTACAAACGATCATTTATGGAATAGGTGCCGAGGAAATCGGCATCGACCAGGGTGGTCCTTTTAAAGGTGAGTCTGCAGACTTGGTATTTTATAGCTTTCTTTCCGCTCCTCTCAAGCTCAACAATCGTCGAATACTATAACCCCCGTACTCTTCCACATTTCTTAAACACAGAATTTATCTCCCAACTCACTCTCCTTGCCTTCTCCCCGGCCTTTAACCTCTTCTCCGCCACCTCCATCACCCACCTTCTCTACCCCTCTCTCACCTCCATCACGCACGCCAACCACCTCGAGCTCTTTGAGTTCGTGGGTCGTGTCCTCGGCAAGGCCGTTTATGAGGGCGTCCTGGTTGAGGCGCAGTTCGCACCGTTCTTCGTTGCTAAGCTGCTGGGGCGCCACGTATTTCTCGAAGATCTGGCCGGACTGGATGAGGAACTGTGGAGGAACCTATTGTTTGTGAAGAGATATGATGGTGAGTAGGTGGTTATGGTTTGTTGAGACCAGATTTAAGAAAGGAATGTGATTATGGCAAGAGTAAGTAACGTGCCGGAGTTCCGCTAAATATGGGGTTTAGGTGATGTGGAGGACTTAGGATTGACATTTGCAACGGATGAAGATGTCTTTGGTCAGCATGTCACCAAAGATTTGAAACATGTAGGTCATGTATTAATGAATTTTAAAAGCGCACGCAGAAACAGAAATTTGGACCATGTGGAGGATGACTTTTGGTTGTCAATTCTCTACATATCTTTTTTCGCTTCCACAGAACGGCAGACACATCCCCGTCAAGAACGAAAACCGGATCGAGTATGTCTACTCTATGGCTCATTACCGGCTTAACCAGCAAAGCAAGGATCAGTCGAAGGCATTTATCAATGGGTGGGTTGGAATGAAAGACAAATAGCGGATTTCGCTTATGACTATTCGATGTATGTAATAATAATAATTATTTTTTATTTTGGCGCAATATCAGGTTTAAATCCATCATCAACGAGAATTGGCTTAAATTATTTTCGCCGCCGGAACTGCAGAGGTATGCAGGAAGTTCGGTCGAGCATTATTACAAGCAGACTGGTATTACACATATAATTAATTAGTCATTTGGTCACAAAATCGCCGTTACTATATTTCCATCGCTAGGGTCATCTCCGGAGAGGACGTTGATTTTGGTAATGGATATTCGTGATTTTTTATGATCGATCCAAAAATCACTGACATGGATTTAATTCCTCATTGCAGACGTGGCTGACCTGCGAAAACACACGCAGTATCAGAACGGATACTTCGACCAGCATCCAGTCGTGCGGGCGTTATGGCAAGTACTTGAGGATCTCGATTCGGACGATAAGAGGGCATTCTTGAAATTCGTCACGAGCTGTTCCAAGGTGAATATTGGTTTTATATTTTTCAAGCGTTTCCGATATACTTGAACAGCATGGTAATTGTACGTTTGTATAAGCCACCCCTTGGCGGTTTCGAATTCCTTCAACCACCTTTCACAATCCGCCTCGTCCCCATGTCCGGTGACGATCCCTCGGGCGATTCGGACTCACCTATTCGTGTTGTGAAGGCCTTGTTTGGTGTTGGGGCTGGGGAGGCGGCGAAGGGGAGGTTGCCTTCAAGCTCGACGTGGTATGTAGTCGTGAACAGCTGTGAAAATAAACTGATTACATATTTGACCGGAAATGATCTATTTTTTGACATCAGAGCCAATTCTAATGCAATGTGTTTAATATGGCAGCTTTAACCTATTGAAATTGCCACGTAAGCATTCACACGTTCGACAATGCTTTACTAGTTCAGCTGCGATTGACATACTTTGGTTTGCCTTGGGCTCTACACAGCTTACACCAAGAAATCGAACCTTCGTGAAAAGTTGAAATATGGTAAGAATAGATTTCGAAATATGCGTATGGGACAAGGGGTTTTGCAGCCATACAAAGTGACTCTGTATTTTCCATATGCATGCAGCTATCAACTCCAATACCGGTTTCGAGCTGAGTTGAAATGCAAAAGATACCAGATTATCTATCTGTTCATTATGATAAATAAATTGATTCAAATAAGCCACAAATATTCAACCCTCTTTCGTAACCTACAACATGGCGGTGCGTAACGTTTTTTTGTATTCCTACAAAGTCAACCAAACCATGGCTGATTAAGTTCCTTGCTTTGACCTGGTCTCAGACTTTCCAGAACGATGAGGATGATCTCGCACGGCGTGATCAACGTGATCAACCTAAGGAAATCCCCGATCCTGAGGATCCTGAGGATGAGTGGCGTTATCAACCTGAAGAAACCCTCGATCCTTTTAACCCTTCGGAAGAGACTGTCGAAGAATTGAATAGATTACAGGATGAGGAGGATCCTGACTGGAAGAACCAAACATCCAGTCGGTCCACTCAACAAGAAGAACCTCCGAGCTCACTTAGCGATTATGATTTCTTTTTGGTGAGCTCTGACTAGCTCCTATTCCGTAGTATGATTTTAATAATGCGATGTAAATGCGTATTTTTTTTTCTCGTTACTAACGCGATCTCTGCATCGTGACTACGAAATACTTCGGAACAGATTGCACTGGAATACAACGAATATATTGATGATTACCAAAAGTACGAATTAATCGAAGAGATTGGGACAAAGACTGGATGCTTTCTGCAACTCTCCAGTGATGATAACCAAGTTGGTTTATTCTATTTTATCTGCATCATGATGTCTTGCTTGACGTACGAAGTTTGCTTATACTCTTACGACACTTACCTGTTAGAAAATCGAAATATGGGGTGGTAACAAGGGGCACATTGCCGAAGCCAAAAAACAGTTGGAAAATATGATCGTTGAGATATATGAAGTAAAGCACTATTTTACAGTTATTCCATTGCAAGTTCGCAGAGTGACGAATATATTTGGGAAAATAATAACCCCAACTCAAACTGACTTTGCAACCACATCGGCATCACTCTTTACCCCTTCTGGTAGACCACACGTAAGGCCCGGCGCAAATCCAAATGGGCCAAACCTCCGCGTGCGCTAACAGAAAAGGAACGCAAGAGAGAAGAGCGCAATCGTAAAGCTATGGAGGCGGCAAAACTATATCTCAAGAAAAGGCCGACTGACAAAGACGAGCCATTTTTTGGCAAGCAATTTATTGGCATTTTCATGATCCCCAACGATAAATTTGCGATTGAACGCATCATCGGTTCCAACGAGGAAATGCTGAATAAGATCAGGATGCAATCAAAATGCTTCATTTGGCATGAGTCTCCAGCTAACGTGTGTTGCAAAATAATGTTTGCTCCTGGATAATATTGTTTATTTTCTAAAGTTATTTACTCATATTTGTATTCAAATCGGCGATACAGGTACTCAAAGTCGCTGGAGACACGAAAGAAAGTGTTGATATCGCAGCGACGCGTGTTAAGAATTTATTCGTCACCTTCGTAAGTTCGCCATTCCATAGTTTTATTAGCAAACCGATTGTCTTGTAAACCCTGCCTAATAAATGTTACAATTGATTGATAATTTTAACGTACCTTTCACGTCTTCAATGTCAGCATCTCCGGCCAAAACCCAACTACCGACCCAAAATACTCTATCTACTTGACCAACCATCGGAGAATTTTAAAATCCGCTTCGCTCAGCTTCCTAGAGGATTTGAAACCCCTTCCATCCCTCCCGAGGATCATTATTTTACCATCTTGGAGAAGCTCGAGACAGGCACAGAAATGAGCGTGAACGTAGTCCAAGATCTCATCGACCTTGGCGAGGGCGAGCTCAGCGGACGGCTGTCCACTAAGAACGTCGAACTACCACCGCGGATTTTGACGTACGTGGGGTTTGGTTTTGGTCTCGTTCCGGGTGTTGCGACTTTGTTTATATATTAGCGTAGGTGTACACGTTCTATGCTTTGAAAGAAAGCGATGAGATTCTAAGAAGAAATCGAACTGTTACATCTGCAGCTTGTGATTTTGCGTCACGAAGAATTTTGAATTGTATTTCGCCATTATATGTTTAACCAATTATTCCTGTACAGGTTAAACGAAGGGAACGCCGAAAAATTGGAAAGGGCAATGGAAGATGCTTTGGAGAAGATAAGGTTGTTTGATTACGTGATTCGGATGAAAATTCGGTATGTTATTTGGTGCGAAACAGCCGAAACGATTGAGTTGTCATTTGAATCCTTTTAACAAGAGTCTTTGCAGTTTCGGCCAATTCTACGCGAGAGAATACCCCAAGGCGAAAAAGGATTGGTCGATTTCGATGATTGTTGGCAAGTATTTCCCACATCCGAAATTTACTGCCGAAGTGGCTCCATGGTCAGTATACACCGGGGAATGGAGTGACTATGTGGCGTCCTTGTGAAACCCTGCTCAAAGCGTGAATTTTCATCTTTACTAACCACTCTTCTCATTCTTTGCATACAATATCGATACTTCTTGCGTCGTTTCTACAGTATGGCCAAAAAGGAAGCGAACGTAAAACCGTTCAAGGAATTTCTCCAAGATAGTTGTCCCGATAGGTTCGCCGACAGCTTGCGCGACACCTTCGCCTTTGAAGTCATCCAACTACTTGAGTTCCCCGTTCCTCCGAAGAAGCCTAAAAGACTCTCTCGATATAACACACGGATTACATGCAGCTTCAAAGACGATGGGAATATTGAGCACTGGGATACCATAACAAAAAATGGTTTCAAAAACGATGGGCATGTCGGGATGTGGGATTGTGTGATGGGAAGGGTGGAACTGATGTCGGCCAACATGGTGAACTTAGATAAGTGAGTTTGCGAAGTGGGATGATGTAACTTCGTTGAGTTAATTTTACTTTGTCTTAGGGATGTGACGTGGAATCTATATGAATTTTGGGCTTTGTGTAGGAACTACGCGTGGGAGTTGAAGCTGGATGCAGCTAGACGTGTGCATGTCGGCATCGACAAGTCGCCGCCACCAGCCACCAACACGCCGTACAGCAGCAGCAAGCCGAAGTTGTTGTCGTTGCACACTAAGGTGTCGCCGCATAGTCGATTTTGCAATGGACTTCGTCTCAGGTTCGTATGTTTTGTAACCGTTCTACTACGTCAATCAAAGGTGTATCTTCTTACCAAAATTTCATTTTTTTATATCTCAACTAGAAACAATGACCGATTACTTTACACCAATAGTGAATTTCTCCACGTCAAATCGATCATCCAGAAAACAAAGTGGCTGTATTATTGGAGCGAGCGCAATTACATGATCGAGATCTGTCGTGAAAAGACCTGGGATAAGAAGCTTCCGCAGAAGATGGGCATTGACCTTGAGTTCGATTTAGCACAGGAGCCCGATAATCAAATATACAAGATCTCGGTAAGCATCACTTACTATGCGTCACAAAATTAAAAGACCCAAGCAAAATGCACATATCCGTTGTAAAAGTCAGGTTTGTTTGGGGCTATTAATTTTGTGGCCGATAGTAGATGTTGACTTAATTGTGGAAGTATAGCTCATCGCGAACAATATTGAGTGAAGTAATTAAATTTGTTTGAATAGATTGAATCGACTGACATCATCTTGACTTGCTTTTTTTTTTCCTCTACCCACAAAAGATGTACAAGGAGGAGTGGAAAAACCGGTTCGCGATGAACCTCCACCTCGACGTTGGCATGGCTCCCGACTGGACTCCACGCGATTTTCTAGATACGAAGGAGGAGAGCGCCGCCCAGCTCATCGAAGACGCTCGTAAGTTTGTGGACCATCTTACCGACCACTTACCGCGGTATTGGGAAAAGGACATCGAGTGAGCGGACCGATCGGGTTTTACGCACGATATGTACCCCGCGGTTGTCTTACCTCTTGTGCGGTATTGTTTCATTATGCAAGCCTCTCCTGTCTTCGCCTTTTTTTTTTTTTTTTTTTTTTTAAAAAAAAAAAAAAAAAAAAAAAAAAAAACTTTTATTTCTCTTATCATATCATTCTTATCACTCAAGTAGTATTTTACATATAGTTATTTGCAGTAAATATACTTCATAGATGCTACTCATGATGTACAGTTGAACATTTTATTTTTTTTTATCAAGATATATCAAGCAGGGGAAGTGTTGAAATTATTAGCTTATTATATCTCTCTCTTCCATCAATGATTGATGGTACATTACTCAATCATAGCTTAGATAATCTTTATCTATATTGACCAATCATATATTAGCATTAATAAATACATACATATTTGGCTTCATGAGCTAGTGTGCTCTTTACCCCAAAAACATATTTGGAGATCAAAACTTCAACACTTACTAGATTATGTTAGTTATATTAGATATATCCAGGAAAAGTAGTTGAGTCCTTCTTGCATTATTTTCCCTAGTGTATAGTTCTGGTCTTTTATTGGCAGAATTCCTTATAGGTGGCATTTTCTTGATATAGAATATTTGATAGTAGTTACTGAGGTTAAAATATATGTCTTCTCTCATTAGTCATAGACTATGAACTGAAAATAGTTTTCTGATGAAATCAAATTGTAGCATTGGTTACTCTGCTTTGGTAACATAACTATTCATATACTGTTGGCTATATAACAGGAGTTTTTTGGGGTCTTTTTCTTGGTTGAGGGGTATTCAATTAATAGTTTTGGATCCTCTTATTAGAGCTTTTTTTATAGCTTTTTCCACATCCTTCCTTGGGCTTTACTTGTTAGTCATAGTAGATTTTAATCTTACTTTGATGAACTGGAGTGGGGAGAATAGAACTGTTAAGTCTCCTAAGCCAAATTGTACTTTCTTTTATAGCTTATACATAGTATAGCCCTTTCTATTTCAGTTATAATTTAGCTGACTATGATGATTCCACAATGTTCTGGTATATGAGGACTTAAACTCTAATATATAAAAGGGTCATATTTGCCTTCCTATTTTGGTTTATCTATTATCTCTTCTACACCTTATTAATAAATACAAATACCTTTTTTCAGATTAATTGTAACCTGCTGATATCTTGTATAACATAAGCTTATAAATGATTATCATATGTTCTGATATCTTTTTTGAGATAGTAAAACTCTTGGTTTAGTAATCTCCTATATACAAGTTCAAAGAGGCTGAACTTTGTTAATGCTTGGCAAATAGTTCTGACTATAAAAAGAGCACTATCAAGATAATGGTCCTATGATGCTTCTTGATTGATAACCTTTACTAGAACATTCTTCACTGTCTGATTAGTATGCTTGGTTTGACCATTTCCTTATAGGTAGTATAATGTTGTTTGAATATGCTCAATATGGTAAGTTCACTTGAGTTCTCTGATTAGCTCATTTAGAAACTCTGTGCCTTAGTCACTAGTTATTTCCTTTAGTACCTCATACCTGCAGATAATATCAGTATGTAGGAACTTGGCTACCATTTATACATCTACGTCTTTAACTGCTATTATCTTCAGATATTTTGTAAAGAAATCGACTGCTAAAATAATATATCTTTTTTCTGTTAATGTTACTGGTATGGGTCCTATAATGTCTATTCCAATATGTGAAAATAGTTCAGCCTTGATAGTTGTAGAAGCAGCTTGAGGTATATCTTTTGCTTTTGCTCATTTTTGGCATGTATTGTAGTTTCATATAAAGTTGGTTATATTGTCTTGCATTCTGGGCCACTATGCTGAATTTCTAAGTTGATAGAGAGTATTATCCTAGCCTATATATTCAGATAGTAGATGGTTATATACTAATGATAAAATGTTTGATATGTCCTTCTTCTGAATTACTAGAATAATATACCCCTCTTTTTTACAATATAATAAATTATTCTAAACTTCATACTATCTGCCTGTAGTTAATAAAATATTCTTTATCCAATCCTCTATATCTTCTCTGATTTCCCTCCTTATCAACCAAATTATCAGATTATAGTATAATGTTGTATTTATTATTATACCCTGCCTTAGGCATCCAATAATGATATCCTGCTAAGTGCATCAGCATTCTGGTTCATCTTCTCTTTTCTGAATTTCACTATGAAGTCATATTCTTGAAGTATTATAATCTAATGTATATATATCCTACTTGGATTAGATCTGTTAAATAACTATTTAAGTGCTAAATGGTCTATAATAACTTCAAAATGTCATCTGATAAGATAATATCTAAACTACTTAACTACCTATATGACTGTGAGATACTCCAATTTAGTCAATTTATAATTCTTTTCATCACCATGGGTTTCTCAGCTGTATAACAAATTACTCATTCTAGGCCTTTAGTATCATCTTGTAAAAGAATTGTGCCTACCCTTACTACACTTGCATCTGTATACAGCTTGAAAAGCTTGATCTAGTTCAGTTTTGCTAACACAGATATAGTTGCTAGAGCTTTCTTCAATACATTGAGTATCTCCTGCTCAAGTTTATTTTGTTCTTCATTGATTTCTATCTAGTTATAGCTTTTATTAAGGTTGTATATAGCATGTTGAATTGATATCAGTTAACAACTATAATCTTAATTTCACCTGTATAATCTATGTCAATCACTCCTATATCAATTGTAATTCTGGTAACTGTGAGAGAACTTCTTAGTTTTATTAAGAAACTATTTTCAATTCATAGTCTATGACTAGTATCCATACTCATAGGCTGTTCACAGGCTGTTTATAGGCTGTTTGCAGGCTGTTCTAGCTAGTTCATAGTTTACAATATTATTCTAGAGGTGTTTGAGGTTTATGTTATTATTCTAGCTGATTCTAGAGTAGTTTGTAACTGTTCACTAATAATAGTTCATAGTCTATGACTAGTATCTATATCTATAGCTATTTTGTTCATAGCTCTTAGTAAAATAGTTTGTAGCTCTTAGTAAAATAGTTTATAGATTAATTAACCATTTTTCTAATATTGATCTGGCTATAATATTCTTAGAGTATTCCTGCAGCTATTCCTGTTCTAACTATATATGATTCTCCAAGTTATAGTTTAATATCTTTAACAGTAGAGAGATCAAATCCAGCAGCTTATTCACTTTTTTATTCTAATGGCTTAGCTTTCTAGTCAGTCTATCTAATCTGCATTATAAAGAATTTTTTTGTTTATTTTCATTATTACTTTCTATTATTTGCAGATAGACTCCTCTTTCTAGGTCAATAGGTATTTCATAGCATTATCCTTTCCAATTGATTTATATTTTATATGCACTGAGGTCAATTACTACTCACACCTTCTTCAACCAGTTGTTTCTAATGATAAGATTATATGTAGGATGTAGTATTAACTACTATTGCTGACACTAGAATAATAAGTTTGCTAAAATAGATAGATAGTTCATATACTTTACCAAGCTGTATTACAATATGCCTATCTGCTATTATAATTATCATAGTTGTAGCTTTTTCAATCTGCTATTCAAGTCGGTAGAGCATTGTTTTACTGATAATACAACCTCTAGCATCTGTATTAATAATACATAGTATTGTTATTTCTTCAATCTGATATTATGAGTATACTGAGGAGTTCTGAGGTTTATTGTCCTCTAATTGCTATACTGCATTGATTTCCACCACTTTATATCCAGATTGTACATCACTTATCTCTTTTTGGATTTGCTGTTGAAATGTCAGGAATTTAGCAAGTTATTCTATTTTGACTGAGATCATCATAACCTCCATTTCCTTCTATATGTCTAGATCATATTTCTTAGATTTCTATAGCTTGTGCTCTTTGTTTCCTTTACTTACAGATACCTCAGACATTGGTATATCTTCTTGAATAATATAGTTGACTTCTTCTTCAAAGAGTTTGTTTTATTTATCACCATTGAATTTATATTCCTATACTTGTTATACTACTTATAGAGTTTTTATTATATAGAGAGATTCTGCTTTCTTAGAACATCTGGGTTTTTGTTTTTCTTGCATAGCTGGAAATGTTTCTACTTGACTATATTTATCTTTACTATTAAAGTCTTTTTCTTTAAAGGTAATGATATTTATCTGAGTTCATCCTTATATATCTGGTTAGATAATTTTACTTGTTTCTATCATGCATCTTGAAGTGTAGTACTCTTTTTCTTTACATCTCCTACATATTCTCATATCCAGTTGAGTATAATCTCTAAATATATACCTGTTTTAGTTATATCTGAAGCATCTTGGATTTTCAATTAGATATACATTCGATCTAGTTATAAAAGTCAGATTTGCTATAAATTGTTGAACCAGTTGCTATATATTAATTTGCCTTTTAAGGTCTGATATATATGTAGTTATCTTGCTTATTTATTCAATGAGGTCATCTATAGCTAGGTCCTTTTATAAGACTGCTCTCTAGTTAACTGTTGCTAATGTAATGGTAGATATAACTGCTGGTATTATATAAGGTTCTTGGAGATTATTTGGTAATATTTGCTATATTATATCTTAACTTAGATTTTGTGTAGCCCAATATCTCTATGTATAATCTACTTTTTGTATATAATTTAGTTTAACCAGGCTAGAGTATACTTGGAGAGCAATTTCTTAGTAAAGTCTGTTCATAAAAGACTGTTCTATAATAAGGTCCTAGTTGGCTGCTAGATATCTTGTGAGATCTACTATATATTAGATCTTTATATGGAAGGTAAAGAAACTTTCATTTATTCTCTAATACATTGATGCTAGCTAATCCTTTATACTTTGCTATATATTAGCTATGTAGTAGATATCTCTTAACTATGCAATAGTGTTAGTAAATATTACAGTAGTATTAGCTTCTACATTTGCTCCTTTTGCTCCTACATTGAATCCTCCATTTACTGCTGTAGCAATTACTATAGTATCATATATGATCTTGGTAGGTCCTCATAATACTACTTCTAGAACATTTACTTTTACAATATTATTGAACTGTCAGATTGCATTGTAAATCTGCAAGTCTTTAATAAACTTTATTACTAATTTAGCTGGTACATAACCAATAAAGATTGGTGGTCTTTCTGTCATTTTATATATATTGATTTCTAATTCATTGTCTGATTTATCATTAGATGTTTCATAAAATAATACTTGTAGGTCATTACTAAAATTGATAGCTAATTTGTTATCTAATGATAACCTGTCATGTACTATAAGAGAGGTAATGGATTCTCTTATCTCACTATAGTTACTATTAAAAGAGTCAGATATAATAAATTCTTCTTCCTTGAAGCTGGAGCTGTTCAGTGATCTTCTTTATATGAAAAGTGGGGGTGTCCTTTGGTGATCTGTCTTAAATGATACTGTCTTCTACTATAGATATACTGTCATTACTTAAAGAGGTAGTTCGGTCCTACTTAAATGAGGATGTGAGAGTTAGTCTTTTAATAACTCTCCTGCTAGTTGATACCAAGATGTAACAAATGTACTAATAACTGGTTATTTATTCATTTAAATATACCAAGTAAGAATGCTCAGAGTGTTAGATATGATATCTTTCTTTACATCATCAGAAAAATGGTTAATTAATCTATGAACTATTTTACTAAGAGCTGCAAACTATTTTACTAAGAGCTATAAACAAAATAGTTACAAATATAGATGCTAGTTATAGACTATGAACTATTATTAGTGAATAGCTATAAACAGTTATGAACTATCCTAGAACTCTACTAGAACAATATCAATATTGAGATATTCCAAGACTCTGTGCAAACTAATTTATTTAGATAGAAATAAAGGGGGTATTTATATAATTTTGAAGGACTAAAAAAAGATAGCTTTGCTACAATAATAATTTTAGTCATTGCAAATTGCATAATTACTGCTGAAGTAGTATCCTCACTGCTATAGTAGGTGGTGTATATCTTTTGTAGTGTCTTTACTACAAAAGTAGGTTGCTTGCAGCTGCAGACATAGTCATATGGTATAAATATTCAAAAGTGGAAAGTAACTATAACTAAATTGAATATAGTGGCAAGTTTATGAAAATTAGATAGTTCAGAGGTTAGTCATCACAATATCAGTAAAATGGTTTTTATAGTTTATAAACAGTATTTACTAAGAGCTATAAACAAAATAGCTATAAATATAGATACAAGTTATAGGCTATGAACTGTTTTTGATAAACTTGCTAGAATAGCTTATAAATAGTATATGAATAGTTCTAGAAAATATAAACAATATATGAATAGTTCTAGAACAGTATTGCAAAATAATAAACAGCCTAGAACAGTCTATAAACAGTCTATAAGTATAGATACTAGTTATAAACTACAAACTGAAATATTTTCCTAATATAATACAAGTTCTACTCTATCTATAATATAAGTTCTATAAGTTCTTATAAGTTCTACCTTGTAATATGAGTTCTACAAGTTCTGCTCTATAGTGTAAGTTCTGTCTTGTAGTTCTGCTCTGTAGTATAAGTTCTGCCCTATGGTGTGTTTATTAACAAAAGGACTTAGAGAAATTTTTGTAAC
>RBNK01001464.1:0-15239 GCA_003990785.1 Endogone sp. FLAS-F59071 | reverse complement strand
ACTTACAGTAATCGTAGTTGTAATTACGTAGATGATTGCGTAGATCTCAGGTTGTCGAGCTGCAATTCGAGCGGCTCGGGGCTCATAACCTGTTGAAATTTGATCTTCGAATGTATGTGTTTAGAGTAAAGAGCGCACTGGCTAATGAAGCCAATATGCGTGTATTTATTAATGCTAAATTATGATTGGTCGATACAAACAAAGATCGTCTAAGCCACAATTGAGTAACGTATGATCGATCGTTGATGCATCAATCATTGATAGAAGAGATATAATAAGCTAATAATTACAACATATATAGCACTTCTCAAAAATATATAAATATCTCCTTCATTTTTTTTAATAAAATCTTTGCCTAAGCTTGAGCTTAAATAACTATCTAAAACTTAAACAAATCTAGTGAAGAAGTGTTTATACTAATAAATTAAGCCAATTAGCAAATTGACAAGCCAACATACTGGTGAACTGAGCTCAAATATCCTAGGACCTAACATACAGAGAAGGAGTATTAATCTGATATTACTAATTGACTGAAAGTTATAGCTAAAATATTAAACTGTATTAGGGAGAATTAATAACCCTCAAAAGCCTTATATTTTGTTCTATAAACTATTGACCTTGTATTTGTTTTTATTCAAGATATTATCTCCTCTGCACTCCTCAATGCTCTAGATATCCCCTTAAGTATAGACCTATACTCAGCTATTGGTTTCCAATTGAGCCTCTATACAAAACTTCTATACTTAGCTGACCTCAGAGTCTTATTCTTATATTATAAATAGAATCTACTAAGAGCTATAAATAAAATAGTTATAAATATAAATACTAGTTATAGATTATAAACTATTTTTAATAAACTTATTAAAATAGCCTATAAATAGTATATAAACAGTTTTAAAATATATAAATAATATATAAACAGTTTTAGAATAATATTACAAAATAATAAATAACTTAAAATAGTCTATAAACAATCTATAAGTATAGATACTAGTTATAAACTATAAACTAATATTATTTTCTTAATATCTTTCTAGCTTAAAGATTATACTAAGATTGAAGTTTTTACTAAAGTAAATACTTAAATTATAAACTATTTTAGGTTATAAGATTTTAAATATCTTGTATAAGTATACAAATAGCTAATACCTTAAAAACAATTTCTACTAAGAATGCTAAATAATATGACAGCTAACTTCTAAACTATCTGATTTTCATGAACTTGTTACTATACCTGATTTAGTTATAGTTACCTTCTGCTTTTGAATATTTGTACTATATAACCATATCCACAGCTGCAAGCTACTCACTTTTGTAGTAAGAACACTACAAAAGATGTATGTCACTTATTACAGTAGTGAGGATACTACTCTAGCAGTAATTATACATATAATTTACAATGACTAAATTATTATTATAGTAAAGCTATCTGTATTCTTTTAATTTTATATAAATACCTTCTTTATTTTTATCTAAATAAATCAGTTTACACAGAGTCTTAAAAGATCTCAATATCAGTCATAGTAAAGTCTAAAGAGCACAGTACATAGCTATAGTAAGGATATGTAAAGGGAGATATTATATCTGATACTCTGAGTATTCTTACTTAATATATATGAATAAACAACTAATTTTTAGTATATTTGTTACATCTTAGTACTGACTGGTAGGAGAGTTATTGAAAGACCAACTCTTATATCCTCATTCAAGAGGACCAAACTATCTCTTTAAGTAATGATAGCATACCTATAGTAGAAGACAGCATTATTCAATACAGATTATTAAAGGATACCTCCACTTTTCATATAAAAACAATCACTGAATAGCTTTAGCTCTGAGGAAGAAGAATTTATTATACCCAACTCTTCTGATGGTGACTATAGTGAAACAAGAGAATTCATTACCTCCCTTACAGTATATAATGAGTTATCATCAGATGATGAATCAGCTATTGATTTTAGTAATGATCTACAAGCATTATTTTATGAAATATCTGAAAACAAATCAGATAATGAACTAGAAATCAATAAATATAAAATGATAAAAAGACTACCAACCTTCACTAGTTATATACTAGCTAAATTAGTAATCAAGTTTATTGAAGACCTGCAGATTTACAATACAATCTGACAGTTCAACAATATTGCAAAAGTGAATATTCTAGAAGCAGTTTTACAGAGACCTACTAAGATTGCATATGACACTGCAATAATTACTATAGTAGTAAATGGAGGATTCAACATAGGAGCAGGAAGAGCAAACACAGAGGCTAATGCTGCTGTAACCTTTACTAATGCTATTGCATAGTTGAGAAACACCTACCACATAGCCAACATATAGCAAAGTATGAAAGATCAGTTAGCATCAATATATTAGGGAATAAACAAAAGTCCTCTTATCTTCTATACAAAAATCTGATATGCAGTAGACCTTGTAGAATATCTGATAGCCAACTAGGATCTCATCATAGAGCAGTCTCTTATGAACAGACTTCACTGAGAAACTGTCCTCCAAGTATGCTCTAGCCTAGTTGAACTAAATCATATATAGAAGGTAGATTATGTATAGAGATATTAGGCCATATAAAATCCAGATTAAGATATAATGTAGCAGATATTGCTGAGCAATCTTTAAGAACTCTATATAATATTAGCAGTTATACCTACTATTGTACTAGTAATAGTTAACTGGGGAGTAGCTTTATAAAAGAATCTAGCCATAGATGACCTCATTAAACAAATAAGCAAGATGACTATGTATATATCAGATCTTAAAAAGCAAATCAACATACAGTGACTAGTCTAACGATTTATAGCAAATCCAACTTCTGTAACTAAATCAAATATATACCCAATCGGAAATCTAAGATGCTTCAAATATAACCAAGATAGGTATATATCTAGAGATTACACTTAGCTGGACACAAGAATATACAGGAGATATAGAGAAAAAGAGTACTATACTTTAAGATACATAATGGAGACAAGCAGAATTGCTCGACTAGGAACTCAAGAATGAACTCAGATAAACTTCATTACCTTTGAAGAAAAAGATTTTGATAGTGAAGACAAGTATAGTTAGGTAGAGGTATTCCCAGCTATACAGGAAAAATGAAACTTGAATGTCCTAAAAAAGTAGGATCTCCTTATATGACAAAAACCCTATAAGTAGCACAATGAGTATAAGAATGATAATTCAATAGTGACAAATAAGATGAGTTATTCGAAGAAGAAGTTAATTGCATCATTCAAGAAGATACACCAATGTCTAAGATATCTGCAAGTGAAGGAAACAAGGAATGCAAGTTATGAAAATCCAAGAAATATAGTCTAGATATATGAAAGGAAATGGAAGATATAACAATCTTGGTTAAAATAGAATAACTTGCTGAATTTCTAACATTCTGATAATAAATCCAAAAAAATAAGTGATGCATAACCTGAGTATGAAGTGGTGGAGATTAATGCAGTACAACAATCAGAGAATAACAAACTGCAGAACTCCTCAGCATACTCACAATATCAGATTGAAGAAATTATGATGCTATACATTATCAATACAGGTGCTAAAGGATGCATTATCAGTAAAATGATACTTGACCAACTCAGATGGCAGATTGAAGAAGCCATAACTATAACAATTATAGTAGCAGATAGGTATGTTATAATACTACTTGGTAAAGTATATGAATTATCCATCTGCTTTGGCAAACTCATTATCTCAGTATCAGCAATGGTAGTTGATACTACATCTTATGACCTTGTCATTAGAAATAACTAGTTAAAAAAAATGTAAGCAGTAATCAACCTCAGTACATGCAAAATGCAGATCACTTGGAAAGGGTATTGCTATGAAATACTCATTAACTTAGAAAGAGGAATCTGCCTGCAGATGATAGAAAGTGACAATGAAATGAGCAGAAGGAATTCTTCATGATGCAAATTGTATAAACTAATCAGAAAGCCAAGCTATTAAAATGAAAAAGCAAATAAGCCAGATTTGATCTCTCTACTATTAAGGATATTGAACTATAACCTGGAGAGTCATATATAGTCAGAACAGGAATAGCTATAAGGATACCTTAAGGATACTATAGTTAGATCAAACTAAGAAGTTCTCTCACAGCTGCCAGGATTACAATTGATATAAGAGTTATTAATACAGATTATACTGGTAAAATTAAGATTATAGTTGTTAACTGATATCAATTCAATATAACCAAACTTTATGGAGGAGACCAAGTTGCACAGCTAATAATTATATCTATCTGGACTAGCAAAGCAATAGAAGTAACTAACCTTGAAGAAATAGCTAGAAGAGATAAAGGATTTGGATTAACTAGAGCTAATATTACAAAAATTATAACAGATCTTAAGTATACACTCAAGATATCAAACAAGAAGATATATACTTTCAGAAAACAACTTAGCAAAGAAAAAAAGAAGGAGTTGAAAGGACTCATCAACAAATACTATGACATCTTTACAACAACTTTTGAGGAAATCAACTTGAAACTGCTAAAGCATTTCTATTATATTAATATTCAAGAGCACCCACTGATTAAATATGTACTATACCAAACACCACCTGCTTATATCAAATAGCAACAAGAAGAAATTGACAACATGGTTAAAGAAGGAATAGCAGCTGAAACAGATAGCTTATGAGGATTCCTAAATGTTATCACACCCAAGAAAGGATTAGAAGCTAGAACCTTCACTCTAAAAATATGTATCGATTTCAGAAAGCTTAATGATATTACTAAGGGAGATATCTTTCTAATACCAAGAATTGATGACATCTTTTTGAAAATACTAGTCTGTACAAGTCTCTATATAACCCTTAACATAACTAGTAAATATTATCAGATGAGACTTGATGAAGAATCATAAGAAATTGCCTTCTTTATAATCCTACAAGACTATTAGAAATATTTATAAATGCTGTTTGGACTCAAGAATGCTCTAACAAGCTTTCAGAAGATGATGACCAAGATATTTAGAGACCTTGTTGGAAAAATGCTACTGGTTTACATTGACGATATTATAATATTTATAATAATATTTCCAGACTACATCAAGACATTATGTGAAGTATTCAACTGAATGAGGACTGAAGGTCATTATTTAAAACTGAAAAAGTATACATTTACTGCTAAAAAAGTTATGATATTTGGATATATTATCAATAAAGAAGAAATTTGAACTGACCCAGCCAAAGTAGAAGCTGTTATTAAATTCAAACAATCTGTGAACTGAACAAAGATATATGCCTTTTTGGAATTAGCCTCATACTATTATGTAATATATATGAAATTTTACAAGTCTAGCTGAACTCCTATATATAACTTTAATGAAAAGTTACAATTAGATGGAAATTGATGAAGAACAAAGCAAACTTGAGCAGAAGGTACTCAATGTATTAAAGAAGGCTCTAGCAACAGCATCTATATTGGTAAAACCAAACTGAATGAAGCTTTTCAAGTTATATACAAATGCAAGTATAGTAGAAGTAGATACAATCCTTTTACAAGACGATATTAAAAGCCTAAAATGAGTAATTTATTATATAAGCAGAGGAACCCACAGTGCTGAAAAGAATTACAAATTAATTAAATTAGAGTATCTTGCAGTTATATAGGCAGTTAAGTAGTTTAGGTATTACCTCATCAGATGACATTTTGAAGTCATCATAGACTATTCAGCACTTAAATAGTTATTCAACAGACCCAATCCAAGTTGAATATATATACATTGGATAATAATGCTTCAAGAATATAACTTTATAGTAAAATTCAGAAAAGGGAAGACGAACCAAAATGCTGACATACTTAGCAGAATACTATTATTGGATACCCAAGGCAGGGTGCAACAATGAATATAATATTATACTACAATTTGGTGATCTAGTTGACAAGGAGAGAAATCAGAGAAGATATAGAAGATTGGACAAAGAACATTTTATTAACTATAGGCAGACAGTACAAAATTTAGAATAATTTATTATATCATAAAAAGGAGAAGTGCATTATTCTAGTAATCTAGAAGAAGAATATATTAAACATTATATCATTAGTATACAATTATCCATTATCTAGACACATAGGCTAGAACAATACTCTATATTGACTTAGAAATATAGCATGATGGCCTGAAATGTAAGATGATATAACCAACTTTGTATGAAACTACAACATATACCAAAAATGAGCAAGAGCAAAGGATATGCCCTAAGCTGCTTCTGCAACTATTAAAGCTAAGCCATTTTTGCACATTGGGATAGACATTATGGGATCTATGCCAGTAATATTGACAAAAAAAAGATATATTATTCTAGCAGTTGATTTCTTTATAAAATATCTAGAGACAATAGCAGTTAAGGACACAGACATACAAACAGTAGCTAAGTTCCTATACACCAACATTATCTGCAGGTATGAAGTACTAAAGGAAATAACCAGTGACTGAGACATGGAGTTTCTGAATGAGCTAATCAGAGAACTCAAGCAAACTTACCATATCAAGTATATCCAAACAATGTCATACCACCTACAAGAAAATAGTCAAACTGAGCATATCAACTAGATGGTTAAGAATGTTTTAGTGAAAATTATTGATCAAGAAGCATTATGAGATCATTATCTCAATAGTACTCTTTTTGCAGTTCAAACCATTTATCAGGTATCAACAAAGTTCAGCCTCTTTAAGCTTGTATATAGGAAATTGCCAAACCGAGAGTTTCACTATTCCAAAAAAAATATTAGAATATATGATGATCATTTATAGGCTTATGTTACATAAGATATTAGTAGATTATAATTAATTCAGAAGAAGACATCTGTATTTATTGACAAGGTATAGGAAAGATAACAAATGAACTAAAACAGGAAGGCAAATATAATTCTCTTATATATTGGAGATCAAATCCTCATATATTGGAACATTATAGAATCATTATAGTCAGCTAAATTACAACCAAAATGGAAAGGGCTATACTATATACAAGCTATAAAAGAAAGTACAATTTGGCTTAGGAGACTCAATAGTTCTATCCTCCCCACTCTAGTTTATCGAAGTAAAATCAAGATCTACTATAACTAACAAGCAAAGCTCAAGGAAGGATGTGGAAAAAGCTATGAAAGAAGCTCTGATGAGGGGATCTGAGGCCATTGACTGGATGCCCCTCAACTAAGAGGAAGACCCTGAAAAACTCTTGTTGCTTAGCCAACAGTACTATGAATAGTTATATCATCAAAGTAAGATAACCGATGCTATAATTCAGTTTCATTAAGGTTAGGCTTGTAACTTATACTAATAGAATAAAAGATAAGAGACTATACTATCTAGATTTGAAAAAGAGATAGTTGACAGAATTTATATACTCTTTTTAGATTATAAATGAATTCTTGCTAGCTTTTATAGAAAAACTATTGATATTGTAAAGCTTACTTATGTGAAGATTACTTAAATCTGCCAAGCTGTTGAAAACAAGATCACCTTGCTTTTATCCAGTCTCAAGGATGAGCCTTTCCCAGTTGAGCCTCTAGATGTGATAGCTGATCTCTAAACTGTTTAATTTTCATAAACTTACTACTATACTTGATTTAATTATAGTTACCTTTCACTTTTGAATATTTATACTATATGACTATATCTACAGCTGCAAGCCACCTACTTTTATAGTAAGGACACCACAAAAGATGTATACTACCCACTACAGCAGTGAGGACACTACTCCAGTAATTATATAATTTGCAATAACCAAATTATTATTATAGTGAAGCTATCTGTATTCTTTTAATTTTATATAAATACCCTCTTTATTTCTATCTAAATAAATTAGTTTGTATAGAGTCTTGGAATATCTCAATATCAGTTATAGTAAAGCCTAAAGAGTATAGTACATAGCTGTAGTAATGATATACAAAGGGAGATATTGTATCTGATACTCTAAGCATTCTCACTTGATACACATGAATGAATAACCGATTTTTAGTATATTTGTCACAATAATAATAACTACTCTATATTTACTCTAGAGAGAGTTTTAAGAATAAGACTTACTTAATTAAGCCTCCAGCTCTTAGTAAAATAGTTCATAGATTAATTAACCATTTTTTTTGATATACAGCAGTGAGGATACTACTCTAGTAGTATTATGCAATTTGCAATGACCAAATTATTATCTTTGTAGTAAAGTCTTTTTAGTTCTTCAATTTTATATAAATACTCTCTTTATTTCTATCTAAATAAATCAATTTGCACAGAGTCTTAAAATATCTTAATATCAGTTGTAGTAAAGCCTGAATAGTATAGTACATAGCTAGTAGTAAGGATACATAAAGAGAGATATTACATCCATAATTCTGAGTATTCTCAATAAATAAATGACCAATTATTAGTATATTTATCATATCTTGGTGCTGACTGGTAGGAGAGTTATCAAAAGACTAACTCTTATATCTTCATTTAAGCAGGACTAAACTACCCCTTCAAGAAACAATAGTATACCCATAGCAGAAGATAATATTGTTTAAGACAGATCACTGAAGGACACTTCTACTTTTCATACAAAGAAGATTACCAAACAGCTCTGACTTTGAGGAAGAAGAATTCATTATACCTGACCCCTCTGATGGCAACTATAATAAAATAAGAAAATCTATTGCCTTTCTTACAGTATGTGATAGGTTATTATCAGACAAAGAATCAACTATTAATTTTGGCAATGACCTATAGATGTTATTTTATGAAATAGCTAATAATAAATCAGATAGTAAACTAGAAATTAATATATACAAAATGATAGAAAGATCACTGACCTTTACTGGTTATATACTAGCCAAATCAGTAATCAAATTTATTAAAGACTTATAGATTTATAATACCATTCAACAGTTTACCAATGTTGTAAAAGTAAACATTCTAAAGGCAGTTTTATGAGGATCTACTAAGATCATATATAATGCTGTAATAATTGCTATAGCAGTAAATAGAGGATTCAATGTAGGAGTAGGAGAAGTAAACACAGAAGCTGATGCTATAGTAATCTTTACTAATACTATCATATAGTTGAGAGTTACCTACCATACAGCTGACATATAGCAAAATATAAAGAATCAGTTAGCATCAATGTATCAAGGGATAAACAAAAGCCCCCTTACCTTTTATATAAAAATCTGATATACAGTAGACCTTACAGGATACCTAGAAGCTAATCAGGAACCTATTATTAAGCAGTATTTTATGAATAGACTTTACTAGGAAATTGCTATCTAAGTATACTCCAGCCTGGTTAGACTAAATTATATATAGAAGGTTGATTACATATAAAGATATTGAGCTACATAAAACCCAGGTTAAGATATAATATAGTAGATATTACCAAACAACCTCCAAGAACCCCATATGGTATTAGTAAAAAAAATAGTTAATTAATCTATAAACTATTTTACTAAGAGCTGTAAACTATTTTACTAAGAGCTATAAACAAAATAGCTACAGATACAGATGCTAGTCATAGACTATAAACTATTATTGGTAAACAGCTACAAACTATCCTAGAACTCCACTAGAACAATATCATGAACTATGAACTAGCTAGAACAGCCTGCAAATAGTCTACAAACAGCCTGCAAACAGCCTACAAGCACAGATGCTAGTCATAGACTATGAACTGAAAATAGTTTCCTAATGTTATATCTATTATCATATCAGCTACAGTTAACTAGGGAGCAGCCTCATAAAAGAACTTAGTTATAGATAACCTCATCAAATAAATGAGCAAGATGATCATACATATTTCAGACCTTAAAAGGCAAATTGATATGTAGTGATCAGTTTAGTAATTTATGACAAATTTGACCCCTACAACTGGGTCAAATATATATCTGATCAGAAATCTAAGATGCTTTAAGTGTGTAACCAAGATGGATATATATCCAGAGACTACACCCAACTAGATATAAGAATATATAAGAGATGCAGAGAAAAAGAGCACTATACTTCAAGATACATAATGAAAACTAGCAGGATTGTTTGACTAGAAACTCAAGGATAAACTCAGATAAATATCATCATATTTGAAGAAGAAGACTTCAACAGTGTAGATGAGTATAGTCAGGTAAAAGCATTCCCAGCTATGCAGGAAAAACATAAACTTGGATATCCCAAGAAAACAGGATCTCTCTATATAACAAAAACCTGAGGGTAGTATAATGAGTGCAAAAATAAGAATTTGACAGTAATGAACAAGATAAGCTCTTTGAAGAAGAAGTCAACTACATCATCCAAGAAGACATACTAATGTCCAAGGCACCTACAAGTGAAGGAAATAAGGAATGCAAGTTATAAAAATTTAAGAAATATAGTTTAGACATATAGAAAGAAATAGAGGATATGATGATCCTAGTTAAAATAGAATAACTCATTGAATTTCTAATATTCTAACAGCAAATACAAAAAGAGATAAGTAATGCACAACCCAGATATGAAGTAGTAGAGATCAACACAGCACAGTGAGAGGATGAGACTCTAGAATTGGCTAAATATAGAAGATTTAGAGAGCTTAATCGAAAACTAGTAGCTGAGCTAAAATCTATATTGAGCTCAAGCTGGGAGAGAGCAAGAGTGAGAGTCAGTACATGGGCAAGAGCCTGGGCTAGAGCTGAAGCTTTATTGAATAAAAATAAAGAGAGTATTTATATAAAAAGATCAAAGCTAAATATGATAAATAAATGATGCAATATAACTAATAAATAAGATAATGGTCAAATAATATACTAATGATCTAATAATCAAAGACTAAGATAACTAAGCACCAATAATAATACTTAATGATTAAAATAAAAATAAAAGTATAAGAAAACTGCTATATTAATTCTAAGTAATGGAATAGTGGGATCAGTGGGAATAATTACTATGTTACCAGAGTTAGAAGAGCTTGAGAAATTAGATTGAATGATTACTAATGGAATTCTGAAGATCAGATGAATGTGAGAACTATTGTTGCATTATTCTTGGCGGATTTTGTTAGTAACAATGCTTAGATAGAGGGGGATTATCATCTAATTTTATAGGGTTTATTGAAGTTAAAATTTCTACTTCCTCTTAATAGCAATTGGAGGATGACAAATTATAGAATTCTTCAGCATACTCACAATGTCAGATCGAAGAAATCATAATATCTTGCATTATTGACATAGATACTAGAGGATGTATCATTAGAAAGATGATGCTTAACTGACTTGGATGACAGATTGAAAAAGCTATAACTATGACAATTGTAGTAGCAGATAGACATATTTCAACACCACTTAGTAAAGTGTATGAATTACCTATTTGCTTTGGGAAACTTATCATTCTAGTGTTAGCAATAGTAGTTGATACTATATCTTACAACCTCATCATCGGAAGCAACTGGTTAAAAAAAGTGTGAGCAGTAATTAACCTTGGTGCATGCAAGATGAGAATCACTTGAAAAGGATGATGCTATAAAATACCCATTGACTTAGAAAGAGAAGTTAGTTTGCAAATGATAGAAAGTGATAACAAAGATAAATAAAGGGAATTCTTTATAATGCAAATTATACAAACCAATCAAAAGGCTAAGCCTCTGGAGTGAAAAAGCAAACAAGCTGCCAGATTTGATCTATCTACCATCAAGGACATCAAATTGCAATCTAAAGAATCATATAGTTAGAATAGGAATTGCTACAAAAATACCCCAAAGACACTATGGTTAGATTAAACCAAGGAGTTCTCTTATAGTCACTAGAATTACAATTAATATAGAAGTTATTGATATAGATTATACAGGTGAAATTAAGATAGTAGTCATTAACTGATATCAATTTAATATAGCCAAACTTTATAGAGGAGACTAAGTTATACAGCTAATAATTATATCTATCTGGACTAGTAAAGTAGTAGAAGTAGCTAACCTTAAAGAAATAGCTAGAGAAAGTAAAGAATTTAGATTAACTAGGGTTAATATTGCAAAAGTCATAATGGATCTCAAGCATATGTATACCCAAGATGGCAAACAAGAAGGCTTATATAATTAAAGATTAACTTAGCAAAGAAGAAAAAAAGGAACTGAAATCACTCATCAATAAATATAAGGATATCTTTATAATAACTTTTGAAAAGATTAACTTAAAGCTATTGAAGTACTTCTATTATATTAATGTCCAAGGGCACCTACCAATCAAATATATACTTTACTAAACACTGCCTGTATATATTGAATAGTAACAAGAAGAAATTGATGATATAGTTAAAGAAGGAATAGCAGCTGAAACAGATAGCCTATAAGGATTCCCAAACATTTTCACATTCAAGAAAGGATTAAAAGCTGGAACCCTTACTCTAAGAATATATATCGATTTCAGAAAGCTTAATAACATTACCAAGGGAGATGTCTTTCTAATACCAAGAATCAATGATACTTTTTTGAAAATACCAGTCTATACAAGTCTCTATACTATTCTTGATATAACTAGTAGATATTACCAGATAAGACTCAATAAAGAATTACAAGAAATTACCTTATTTATAATGCCGCAAGATCATTAGAAATATTTACAAATACTATTTGGACTCAAAAATACTCCAGCAAGTTTTTAGAAGATGATAACCAAAATTTTCAGAGATCTTATTGGAAAAATGCTACTAGTCTATATCAATAATATTATGATATTTACAGTGACATTCCCAAATCACATTAAAGCACTATATGAAGTGTTTAACTGAATGAGGACTGAAGGCCTTTGTTTGAAACCAAAGAAGTGTATATTTGCTGCTGAAAAATGTTGAAATTATTAGCTTATTATATCTCTCTCTCTCCCATCAATGATCAATTATACATTACTCAATTGTGGCTTAGACAATCTTTATCTATATTGACCAATCATATATTAGCATTAATAAATACACACATATTTGGCTTCATGAGCTAGTGCACTCTTTACCCCAAACACACATTCGAAGATCAAAACTTCAACAGGTTATGAGCCCCGAGCTGCTCAAATTGCAGCTTGATAACCTGAGATCTATACAATCATAGCAATTACAACTGCAATTACAGTAAGCATTTATTTAACATTGTAAACAATGTGTCAAACAATGCAATAAACAATATAACAAATGACACCATGATAAAGCAATATGATAAACAACATGTAATGATATAGCATTCAATGATGCGACATAACGAAATGGACAATCTATACACATCATTATCAGTAACAAGATCGACAAGATTGCGGTCTAAATCAAAAATAAACAACAGATATCAAACCCTTGATGACAATGAAGGATTGGATGGCAACCATCAGAGCAATATAGGATTCAGCCTCGATCGATAGGAACAGATAGCTACAATGATCAGAAATCAGAAAGATAAATTAGATATGCTAGCAACCCTATTGAGTGAATTGATGGCAAAAATCGACAAAATAAACACATCACCCAGCGCGCCAACTAATCAGAATGCAGCTACAGAAGGCAACATGCCACAAATACAAATACAATCACCATCACCAACAATATCAACAAAGCTTAACGATCTGGTGAAGGAGTACCTGAGATCAATCAACAAATTCGATGGGTTAGGAGGTGCATCCAGATTGTTTGATTACTTTGATACCATAGAGCAATTTATCACCAGTGCCGATCTATCAGTACAAAAGGAGAAAGTCAACACAGCGATCAGTAAAATTACAGGCAACACTAGAATGTAGCTACAGAGGCACATAAACACATCGGGAGAATTTGATTCATGGAATGAGCTTAAAGAGACTATGACACAAAAATATGCACCAATGGAACAATTGTTACAAATGTATGATAAGCTTGCAATGATGAAGCAAAAGGGATCAATCGAAAATTATAATGATACATTCAACTGAATTATGGTGCAAATCGAAGATATGACTGATACAGAAGCTATACCGCAATATCTCTGGGGTCTAAGCCCCAGGTACTGGGAATTAATACTTATATGGGAGAATATGCTGACAACACTGGAGGCTTTACAACTCGCATGCATCAGGTTTGACCTGAATAGTAAGCAGAGATGTGACGAAGCCCACGTGACAGATCAAGATAGCTGTTGAAATTATTAGCTTATTATATCTCTCCTATCAATGATCGATCATTACGTCACTCAATTATGGCTTAGACAATCTTTGTTGTATCAACCAATCATAATTTAGCATTAATAAATACACGCATATTGGCTTCATTAGCCAGTGCACTCTTTTACTCCAAAATACACATTCGAAGATCAAATTTCAACAGGTTATGAGCCCCGAGCTACTCGAATTGCAGCTCAATAACCTGAGATCTACACAATCATAGCATCTACGCAATTACAACTGCAATTACAGTAAGCGTTTATTTAACATTGTAAACAATGTGTCAAATAAAGCAATAAACAATGCAACAAATGACACCATGATAAAGCAACGTGATAAACAACATGTAACAACATAGCATTCAACGACATAATGAAATGGATAACCTATACACATCATTGTCGTCAGCAACAAGATCGACAAGATTGCAGTCTAAATCAAAAACAGATAACAGATATCAAACCCTTGACGATGACGAAAGATTGGATAGTAACTATCAAAGCAATATTGTATTTAGCCTCGATCGATAGGAACAGATAGCTATAACGATCAGAAATCAGGAAGATAAATTAGACATGCTGACAACCCTAATGGGCGAATTAATGGCAAAAATCGACAAAACAAATGCATCACCTAGTGCGCCAACCAATCAGAATGCAGCTACAGAAGGTAACATGCCACAATCACCATCACCATTACCAACAACATCAACAAAGCTTAACAATTTGGCGAAGGAGTACCTGAGATCGATCAACAAATTCGATGGGTCAGGTGGTGCACCCAGATTGTTCGATTACTTTGATGCTATAGAGCAATTTATTGTTGTAATTATTAGCTTATTATATCTCTTCTATCAATGATTGATGCATCAACGATCGATCATACGTCACTCAATTGTGGCTTAGATGATCTTTGTTTGTATCGACCAATCATAATTTAGCATTAATAAATACACGCATATTGGCTTCATTAGCCAGTGCGCTCTTTACTCCAAACACACACATTCGAAGATCAAATTTCAACAGGTTATGAGCCCCGAGCCGCTCGAATTGCAGCTCGACAACCTGAGATCTACGCAATCATCTACGCAATTACAACTGCG
>RBNK01001463.1:0-15243 GCA_003990785.1 Endogone sp. FLAS-F59071 | reverse complement strand
AATATCCCTTGGCCACTAATCTCGCTTTGTACCTGGCAATCGATCCATCAGTGTTGAGTTTCTTTTTAAATACCCATCTGCATCCAATCGGCTTGCGTCCTGCAGGCACCTCAGGTACAATCGTCCATGTGTCATTATTCTTAAGTGATTTAAGCTCTTGATTGATCGCTTCCTCCCAGAGCTTTGCGTCAGACAGAGAAATTGCCTCCTTGTAGGTCATTGGGTCATCGGTTGATTCAATTAAATTAGCTTCTGACATCCGATCTTGCCAAATTTGTAGAGCTTCAGTGTCGATCAATTGTTCGATTGGCTCCCAGGTGTTGTCGTCATCATCATAGCCTAGCTATTTAACCAGATATTCCCTTTTTTCATTAATCTTGTATTCTCTGATGATCGCTTCAATAACATATTCTCGATCTTCTGGGTTAATGATTGTTGGGGATTTTAATATAATAGATTCATCAAATGTGACATCGCGGCTGATCTCTATCCTCCTATTGGTTGGATCCCAGAGCCTGTACACCTTCTTTTCGTCATGATAGCCAATCATTTTAAGCTTTTTGGATCGGGGTGCCAGCTTCGACCTTTTTCCCTTGCGAATATGTATATATGCGTCAGCCCATATGATATGCAAGTTACTGATATCAGGCTTGTGACTGTGCCATAATTCAAATGGTAAAGCACTCTCTTTATTGGCTCGCGTTGGCAATCGGTTGTGTAAATATGTAGCACTTGCAGCAAGTTCCGCCCAAAGTTCGTCAGGTATGCCAGCAGTAATTTTAACTGCCCGGATTGACTCCATCAATGTCCGGTTATATCGTTCAGCTACACCGTTTTGTTGCGGCGTATCCGGTATCATCATTTCATGATGAATTCCATATTTAATTAAAAATTCGTGCATCTCGGTGTTTACATACTCTCCTCCTCCATCTGATCGGAGAATCTTGAGTTTTCGGCCCGATTACATCTCGGCGAATGCCTTGAATGTCCGGAATCGATCAAATGTATCACTTTTGTTGTCAATAAAATATGTTGTAACGTAGCGAGTGGCGTCATTGATGAAAGTTAATATATATTTTGCTCCATTGACTGATGGCATGGGCATTGGCCCGCACAGATCTGTATGCACCCTTCCGATAGGCTCCATCGATCAATTTTTCACATGTCCGAATGGCTTGTGGTATGACTTCGCGTATTCACATCCGGCGCATATTTCGATTTGTCCGGTTGACAGCCGCACATCTCCGAGCCCTGTGACAAATTTGTTGATTGATTGCAGAGTATTTTGGCCCGGATAGCCTAGTCGGTAATGCTATAATATATAGTCATCAATCTTGGAATCGGTAATGTTTGCAATCTTGGAATCAGCGATGTTTGCTTCTAACTCTAGCTCTGATGTCGATAAATGAAATAGGTCGCCATCGGCTTGTCCGATTTTAATTTCTTCATGATCCGCGCCGATTTTAATTACTGATCCGTCGCTCTTGAAGGTTATATCATTTCCGTCACGTGTCAATGCCTGCACAGATATTAAATTTCTGGCGATCTCCGGTATATATAAAACGTCCCGTAATTTCAGCTCGTCGTCGAGCTCAATTGTCCCAATGTGCGTCGTGCATAATTTCTCATTCCCTGCACACATGACCAAGCCATCGTACTCAGCCACCGTCTCGAAGAGCTCCAATTGGTTGAACATATGTTGCGTAGCGCCCGAATTGATGATGGCGCTAATCGCCAGATTTGCTTCGGCTCTCAGTTTAGTCTTTTCTTTTTCTTTTTCTGTTTTTACCCAATCGTTGAATTTGTTGCATTGAAATATTCCGTGTTCTCCCTCACAGACGTAACATTTCCGAGGGTGTCCCCGAAAATTCCCACCTCAATTGGCTCCGCGATCGCCGCCTTGGTCGCCTCTATCATTATGACCTCCTCAATTGTTTCCGTTTTCGTTGTTGTAGCCTCGGCTTCGTCTGGTGTATCTGCCTCAGTTGTCGCAACCACCGCCTCAGTAGCCGCCTCGGTCGCCGCCTCGGTAGCCACCTTGGTAGCCACCTCGGTCTGTCACATGGGCTTCGTCGCGCCTTTGCTTGTTATCCGGGTCGAACCTGATGCATGCGAGTTATAAAGCCTCCAGCGTTGTCGGCATATTCTCCCGTACAAGTATTAATTCCCGGTACCTGGGGCTTAGACCCCGGAGATATTGCAGTATAGCTTCTGTGTTGGTCATATCTTCGATTTGCGCCATAATCCGGTTGAATGCATCATTATAATCTTCGATCGATCCTTTTTGCTTCATCATCACAAGCTTATTGCGCATTCGTAACAATTGTTCCATTGGTGCGTATTTTTGCGTCATAGCCTCTTTAAGCTCATCCCACGAATCAAATTCTCCCGATGTGTTCACATGCCTCTGTAACCACATTCTAGCGTTGCCTATAATTTTGCTGATCGCTGCGTTGACTTCCTCCTTTTATATTGATAGATTGGCGCTGGTGATAAATTGCTCTATGGCATCAAAGTAATCGAACAATCTGGGTGCACCACCTGATCCATCGAATTTGTTGATCGATCTCAGGTACTCCTTCGCCAGATCATTAAGCTTTGTTGATGTTGTTGGTGATGGTGATGGTGATTGTCTTTGTAGTGTGTTGCCTTCTGTAGCTGCATTCTGATTGGTTGGCGTACTAGGTGATGTGATTGTTTTGTCAATTTTTGCCATCAATTCGCTCATTAGGGTTGCAAGTGTGTCTAATTTATCTTTCTGATTTCTGATTATTATAGCCATCTGTTCCTGTCGATCGAGGCTAAATACAATATTGCTCTGATGGTTGCTATCTAATCCTTTGTCGTCATCAAGGGTTTAATATCTATCTGTTTTTGATTTAGATCACAATCTTGTCGATCTTGTTGCTGATGACGATGATGTGTATAGATTGTCCATTTCATTGTCATTGAATGCTATATCATTATGTGTTTATCGCGTTGCTTTATCGCGGTGTCATTTGTCGTATTGTTTATCGCATTGTTTGACACGTTGTTTACAATTTTAAATAAACACTTACAGTAATCGCAGTTATAATTACGTAGATGCTATGATTGCGTAGATCTCAGGTTGTCGAGCTGCAATTCGAGCAGCTCGGGGCTCATAACCTGTTGAAATTTGATCTTCGAATGTGTGTGTTTTTGGAGTAAAAGAGTGCACTGGCTTATGAAGCCAATATGTGTGTATTTATTAATGCTAAATTATGATTGGTCGATACAAACAAAGATCGTCTAAGCCACAATTGAGTGACGTAACAATTGATCATTGATGGGAGAGAGAGAGATATAATAAGCTAATAATTTCAACACATTATAGTTCACTTAGTACTTTAATATTTATATATTATCTCCTAGTATTTTATTATTTACTATTTATAGTACTTCTAATTTGAGTTAGTTACATAATAGTTATGTAATTTAGAAAATTATTGATTAGCTAGATTTGAAAAATCAAGCCTTCTAATTGAAGAATTTAAAGTTTAATTTAATTTAATTTAATTTAATTTAATTTAATTTATTAAAGGCTCTAACTGTTTATAATACTCTAGCTTTTTATTTATTATAATCTTTATAGATTACTAATAATATCTTTATAGTATATATTATTATTCTTAGCATAATACTCTTATAATACTTTTAGTATATTTCTAGTAATACTCTCTAGTGAAGTTTATTTGTTCATAATAATATTAATAAAGCCTTCTTAGTAATACTATTTATTACTCTCTTAGTATTGTAATAGACTAAAATATATTAATAGCAAAATACTCGGAATTAAGCAAGTATAGAAAATATATTTCAGAGATCTTAGCGAATTATATGGTAGTATCTTAAGAAGGGTATATATCTATATAAGTGTTAACTAGCAAGAATAAATATAATTAATTAAATAAAAGTATATCTATTAGAATCTTGAAATTATTCTAATTACTCACTTCTTAAGTAAGGCTTTAGTATCCTTTAAGTTATCTATTATAAGCTTCCTTAGCTTATTGTAGTTTAAATTTTATTATTAATTATGAGTGAAGTATTTATAAGAAATTATAAGATACTATATAGATAGCTACCTAGGTTATTATTCGAATTTCTGATTGGCTTAACTAAATATAAGATACAAATTGATTAGCTAAGATATAATAAAATACTATATTAGGTTATAATATAATTAAGTAGTGAAATAATATATCAGGTCAAAATACTATTTTAGATTATAGTGATATTATGAGTCTCAATAATATTAAAGATCTCAATAATATTAAAGATTATAATATTATTGAGATTATGTAATTATAATCTTATCTAACTAAAATTGGTGTTATCATAAAATGTTCTATTACATTTCCTTCCTTTCTCTGAGTTAGATATCAAGATATAGTTCTAACTTGGAAAAATTTTTCTATAATTGTTTTACTTCCTCCTTTAACTTCTTTATATCATTCTATGTAAGATGATTCAGTTAGAATATACTATATTGGAAATGGTTCAAAGCACTGAGCTTATACTTGAATAGCTAATAGATTTGTTTAGCTAATTTTAAAGTATAGGTAGAGAGTGTTCCTTTAAAGGCTCATAGGTGTTGAAGTTTTGATCTTCGATTGTGTGTTTGGGGGTAAAGAGTGCACTGGCTCATGAAGCCAAATATACGTATATTTATTAATACTAATATATGGTTGGTCGATACAAACAAAGATTGTCTAAGCTATAATTGAGTGACATACAATTGATTATTGATGGGAAAGAGAGATATAATAAGCTAATAATTTCAACACTCCCTCTGCTTGACATATCTTGATAAAAAATAAAAATAAAATGTTCAACTGTACATTATGAATGGTATCCATGAAGTACATTTACTGTAAATAACTATATGTAAAATACTACTTGAGTGATAAGAATGATATGATAAAGAAAATAAAAGTTTTTGAAAGAGAAAACGGTTAGTTATGTAAGCTTATTTTTGCGATCAACATTTCAAGTCTGGGTTGTGCAAGTGGCTTGGTTAATGTATCAGCGATCATTTTATCTGTTGCCATGTAAATGATATCTATTACCTTTGATTCAACTTTTTCTTGAATAAAGTGGTGCTGAATGTCAATATGCTTTGATCAAGCATGATTAATTGGGTTTTTGGCGAGGGCAATTGCTGATTGGTTATCTTCAAATAAGGTTGTCATACAATTCTGTAAATATCCTAGCTTATCCAATAGAGTGCGTAGCCAAATGGCTTCTCTCGTCGCATGTGCTAATGCCATATATTCTGCTTCAGTTGATGATAGGGCAATGGTTGGTTGGTACTTGCTTGACCAGCTGATGGCTCCCCCTGATAGGTTGAAAATATAGCCTATGGTTGATCATTGTATATTAATGTCTCCTCCCCAGTTAGCATTACTGAAACCAATCAGCCTTAGATCCTGATCGCATCCAAGGCACAGCTTATAATTAGCTGTTCCTTTAATATATCTTAATAATCGTTTGAGGGCATAGTGATGTTCTTGCATTGGATTGGCCGAAAATTAACTGATGATGCTAACAGCAGCAGCTAGATCAGGTCTCATCCCAATCATCAGGTGCATTATACTACTGATCATTTGTCTGAATAGATTTTGGTCTGCAGATTTTCCCTCTTCAGCTTTGAGTTGAATGAATGGATCAAGGGGTGTACTGATTGGCTTGGCATCCATCATGTTAAACCTTGTAATGATTTGATTGGCAAAGTAACTTTGATCAATTGTAATTGTGTATGTTTTTTGATTGCATATAACTCGAATACCCAGAAAATGTTTAATTTCACCACAATCCATCATATCAAATGCGTTGCTAAGCTCCACCTTGAATTTGTTCATCATTTCCATAGAATCAGCCAGAATTAGTAGATCGTCGACATATTGTGACGGAACATTTTGTGACGACGTACAATTTGATCATGTGAGATCAAGTCATGTGACTCTCAACAATGTTAAGACCTTTAGCGTTGTTAAGATCTTTAGCGTTGTTAAGATCCGCAATCACGCTATAACCTAAAATAGTATTTCGATCTGATATATTATTTCGACGCCCAATTACGTTATAACCTGATATATCATTTATTATATCTTAGCCAATCAATTTGTACCTTATATTTAGCTGAGCCAATCAGAAATTCAAGTAGTAACCTGGGTAGCTGCCCGTATAGCACCTTGTAATTTCTTATAAATACCCCGCTCGCAATTATCAATAAAATTCGGACTGCAACAAGCTAGGGAAGCTTACAACAGACAACCCAAGGGATACTGAAGTCTTACTCAAGGAGTAAGCAATTGATATAGTTTCGAGATTCTAACAGATACACTTTATTCGATCGATCATACTAAATTCTTGCTAGTTAACACCTACATCGACACCCTTCTTAAGACGCTACCGCATAAACCGCTAAGACCCCTAAAACGTATTTTCTGCACTTACTCAATATCAGAGTATTTCGCTGTTAATATATTTTAGTCCGTCACAATATCTAAATATTCTACTTAGTTAGATTTACTTATTTGCTATTTATATCTGAATATTCTGCTTAGTTAGATTTGTTTATTTGCTATTTATATCTAAATATTCTACTCAGTTAGATTTAAATAAAACTAATCTTATTAAATACTATCTAGATCTTAAGATAGTTATTAAATATTAATTGAATTTTAAAGTAGTTATTAAACACTACCTAAACCTTAAGACAGTTATCAAACATTATCTGAATCTTAATATAATTATTAAATACTATCTGAATCTTAAAGTAATTATTAAATAATATTTTTAACTTTATATCTTATCTTTATCTAATAGAGAATCTATATTTTACTTTATCTCTTAATATTGTAATAGCCAACTCTCAAATTATCTAATTTCTATAAACTTACTACTATGCTCAATTTAGTTATAGTTACCTTCTATTTTTGAATACTTATACTATATAACTATGTCTACAGCTGCAAGCTACCCACTTTTGTAATAAGGATACTACAAAAGATGTATGCTACTCACTACAGTAGTGAGGATACTATTCTAGTAGTATTATACAATTTGCAATAACTAAATTATTATCTTTGTAGCAAAGTCTTTTTTAGTTTTTTAATTTTATATAAATACCTCCTTTATTGCTATCTAAATAAATCAATTTGCACAGAGTCTTAGAATATCTTAATATTAGTTATAGTAAAGCTTAAAGAGTACAGTATGTTTAGCTATAGTAAGAATATACAAATGAAGATATTGCATCTATAATTCTGAGCATTCTCAATAAATAAATGACTGGTTATTAATATTGTGACGGCTGACCCCCAACTTGACTGATTTTTACGAATTTTGTACTATGCTTAATTTAGGAGTTACCGTGACACCCTGTACCCTTCTATTTTTAGTTAGTGTCGTTTTTAGCAAGCAATCTCGCCACCAGTGATGAACCTAGTTTTTAGCGACCGATCTCATTTTTATCGATGAAATATTATTTGCAGTTATTGAGTCATACTTGTAGTGAAGTCTTTATTATTTTGTTCATTCAGTTCTAGTAAATTTGTATAAATACCCCCTCTATTTCTATCTAAATAAATCAGTTTGCACAGAGTCTTGGAATATCTCAATATCAGTTGTAGTAAAGCCTAAAAAGTACAGCATAAAGCTATAGTAAGGATACGCAAAGGGAGATATCATGTCTGATACTCTAAGCATTCTCAATGAACGAACAAACGAATGACCATTTATTAGTACATTTATCACATCTTGGTGCTGACTGGCAGAAGAGTTATCACAAGACTGACTCTCATATCCTCATTCAAGCAGGACCGAACTACCCCCTTCAAGTAATGACAGCGCACCCATAGTAGAAGATAGTATCGTTCAAAACGGATCACTGAAGGACACCCCCACTTTTTATATGAAGAAGATCACCAAACAGCTCTGGCTCTAAGGAAGAAGAATTCATTACACCTAACCCTTCGGATGGCGATTATAGCAAGACAAGAGAATCCATTGCCTCTCTTACAGTATACGACGAGTTATCATCAGATGGCGAATCAGCTATCAATTTTGGTAACAACCTACAGGTATTATTTTATGAATCATCTGACAATGAAACAGACAACGAACCAGAAAACAACACATATGAAATGACAGAAAGACCACCAACCTTCACTGGTTATATACCAGCTGAATCAGTAATCAAGTTCATCGAAGATTTGCAGATCTATAATGTGATCTGACAGTTCAACAACATTGCAAAAGTAAATGTCCTGGAAGCAGTTTTATGAGGACCTACCAAAATCACATATGATGCTGCAATAGCTGCTATGGCAGCAAATAGAGGATTTAATAGAGGAGTAGAAGGGGCAAATGCAGAAGCTGATGCCTTAGTAACCTTTACTAATGCCATTGCATGGTTAAGAGAAACTTACCATACTGCTGACATACAGCAAAGCATGAAGGATCAGCTAGCATCAATGTACTAAGGGATAAACGAAAGTCCTCTTGCCTTCCATATGAAGATATGATATGCAGTAGACCTTACGGGATATCCGGCAGCCAATCAGGACCTCATCATAGAGCAGTCCTTCATGAACAGACTTCATCGAGAAATCACCCTCTAAGTACACTCCAGCCCAGTTGGACTAAATCACATACAAAAAGTAGACTATGCGCAGAGATATTGGGCCGCACGAAACTCGAGTCAAGATATAATGCAACAAATTTTACCAGGCAATCTTCAAGAAACTCGTACTATACCAGTGGTCATATCCACCATCACACCAGCAACAGTCAACTAGGGAGCAGCCTCACGAAAAGACCCAGTCATGGACGATCTCATTGAACAGATGAGCAAGATGACTATATATATATCGGACCTCAAAAAGCAGATCAATGCACAGCAACCGGTCCAATGATTTATAGCAGACCCAACCCCTGCGACAGGATCAAATACGTATCCAATTGGTAACTTAAGGTGCTTCAGGTGTAACCAAGATGGGCATACATCAAGGGACTGCACTCAATCTGACACAAGAGTATGCAAGAGATGCGGAGAAAAAGGGTACTATACTTCGAGATGCATGACAGAAACAAGCAGAATTGCCCAACCAAGAACTCAAGGACGAATTCAGATAAACGTCATCACCTTTGAAGAAGAAGATTTCGATAGCAAAGACGAGTATAGCCAGGTGGAAGCATTTCCGACTATGCAAGAAAAACAAAAACTCAGATGTCTCAAAAAGGCAGGATCTCCTTATATAACGAAACTCCGTGGGTAGCACAATGAGCACAAGAATGAGAATTTGATGGTGATAAACAAGACGAGCTCTTCAAAGAAGAAGTAAACTGAATTATCTGAGAAGATATGCCAATGTCTGAAGCACCTGCGAGTAAAGGAAACAAGGAATACAAATTGTGGAAATCTAAGAAATATGGTCTAGATGTATGGAAAGAAATGGAGGACATGACCATCCCAGTCAAAATAGGACAACTTGCCGAATTTCCAACCTTCCAATAGCAGATCCAGAAAGGGATAAGTGACGCACAACCTGGGTATGAAGTAGTGGAGATCAATGCAATGCAACAATCGGAGGATGATGAACCGCAAAACTCATCGGCATATTCACAATGTCAGATTGAGGAAATTACGATACCGTGCATTATTGATACAGGCACTAGAGGATGCATTATTAGCAAAATGATGCTTGACCGACTTGGGTGGCAGATCGAAGAGGCCACAACCATGACAATCATAGTAGCAGACAGACATGTCACAACACTGCTTGGTAAAGTACACAAATTACTGATCCGCTTTGATAAACTGATCATCCTAGTATCAGCAATGGTGGTTGACACTACGTCCTATGATCTTGTCATCGGAAATAACTGATTAAAGAAAGTACGAGCAGTAATCAACCTCGGTGTATGCAAAATGAGAATCACTTGGAAAGGATAACGTTATGAAATACCTGTTGATTTAGAAAGAGGAGTCTGACCGCAAATGATAGAAAGTGATAATAAGGACGAGCAAAAGGAATTCTTCATGATGCAGATCGTGAGAACCAACCAGAAGGCCAAACTCTTGGAACGAAAAGTGAGCAAGCCACTGGATTTGATCTCTCTACCGTCAAGGACATTGAATTGCAACCAGGAGAATCATGCATGGTCGGAACAGGAATCGCCGCGAAAATACCTCAAGGACATTACAGTCAAATCAAACCAAGGAGTTCCCTAGCAGTTGCTGGAATTATGATCGATGCAGGAGTTATTGACGCAGATTACACAGGCGAAATTAAGATCATAGTTGTCAACCAACATCGATTCAACATAGCCAAGCTCTACGGAGGAGATCGAATTGCACAGCTGATAATTATACCCATCTGGATGAGCAAGGCCATGGAGGTAACCAACCTCAAAGAAACAACTAGAGGAGATAAAGGGTTTGGATCTACTGGAATGAATATTGCTAAAATCGTAACGGAACTCAAGCACATGCCCAAGATAGCGAATAAGAAGGCATATACCTTCAGAGAACAGCTCGGCGAAGAAGAAAAGAAGGAATTACAAGAACTTATCAATAAGTACTCTGACATATTTGCAACAACCTTTGAGAAGATCAATCTGAAACCACCAAAGCATTTTCATCACATTAACATCCAAGGGTACCCCCCGATCAAATGTGCACCATACCGAACACCACTAGCATATATTGAATGGTAACAAAAAGAAATCGATGACATGGTCAAAGGAGGAATGGCCACCAAAACAGACAGCCCATGGGGATTTCCGAATGTTATTGCACCTAAGAAAGGATTGGAAGCTGGAATCTTTGCTCCAAGAATGTGTACTGACTTTAGGAAGCTAAACGACATCACTAAAGGAGATGCCTTTCTGATACCAAGAATCGATGACACCTTCTCAAAGATACCAATCCATACAAGCCTCTACACAACCCTTGACATGACCAGTGGATATTATCAGATGGGACTTGATGAGAAATCACAAGAAATCACTTTATTCATAACCCTGCAAGGCCATTGGAAATATCTATGAATGCCATTCGGGCTCAAGAATGCCCCAGCAAGCTTTCAGAAAATGATAACCAAAATATTTGGAGATCTTGTTGGAAAAACATTATTGGTGTACATTAATGACATTATGATATTCATGGTAACATTCCCAGACCACATCAAGGCGTTATGTAAAGTATTCAACTGAATGAGAACTGAAGGCCTTTATTTGAAACTAAAGAAGTGTACATTCGCTGTGGAAAAAGTTACGATGCTTGGACATATCATCGACAAAGAAGAAATCCAAACTGATCTAGCCAAAGTAGAGGCTATCACCAAATTCAAATGACCTACAAACCGAACAGAGATGTGCGCCTTTCTGGGACTAGCCTCATACTACTGAAGATACATATGCAATTTTGCAAGCTTAGCCGAACCCCTGTATGCAACTCTCACAAAAAGCTACAATTGGGTAGAAATCGATGAAGAACAAAGCGAACTTGAACAAGAAGCACTCAACGTATTGAAGAAGGCTCTAGCAACTGCACCTGTGTTAGCAAAACCAAACTGGATGAAACTTTTTAAGCTTTATACCAATGCAAGCGTAATAGGATTAGAAGCAATCCTTTCACAAGACAACATCAAAAGCTCAGAATGAGTAATTTGTTATACAAGCAGAGGAATACGTGGTGCTGAGAAGAATTATGAATCAACCAAATTGGAGTATCTCGCAGTCGTATAGGCAGTCAAGTGGTTTAGATATTACCTCATTGGATGACACTTCGAAGTCATCACAGACCATTCGGTGCTTAAATGGTTGTTCAACAGACCTGATCCAAGTGGAATGTATATACGATGGATCATGATGCTTCAAGAATATGATTTCATGGTGAAATTCAGAAAAGGGAAGACAAATCAAAATGCCGATGCACTTAGTAAAATGCCATTATTAGATGCCCAAGGCAGGGCGCAGCTATGAATGCAATATTATACTATGATCTGGTGATTTGGTTGACGAGGAGAGAGATTAGAGAAGATATGGAGGATTGGACGAAGAACATTTTATTAACCACTGGCAGACAGTATGAAATTCAGAGCAATTTACTATATTACAAAAAGGAAGGACACATTATTCCAGTAATTCAGGAGAAGGACATATCAAACATTTTATCCTTAGCACACAATCATCTGTTATCTGGACATGTAGGCCAGGACAATACTTTATATCGACTCAGGAATTCGGCATGGTGGCCCGGAATGCAAGACGATATAATCAACTTTGTGCGAAATTATGACACATGCCAAAAACGAGCAAGAGCCAAAGATATGCCCCAAGCTGCTTCTGCAACTATCAAGGCTGAGCCATTTTCACACATCAGAATAGATGTTATGGGACCCATGCCAGTAACATTAATAGGAAAAAGATATATTATTTTAGCAGTAGATTTCTTTACAAAATATCTAGAGGCAATAGCAGTTGAAGATGCAGATGCACAGACAGTAGCTAAATTCTTGTATACCGACATTATCTACTGACATGGAGTACTAAAGGAGATAACCAGCGACCGAGGCATGGAGTTTCTGAACGAATTAATTAAGGAACTTGAGCAGACTTACTATATTAAGCATATTTGAATGACATCATACCACCCACAGGGAAATGGTCAAACTGAACACACCAATCAGATGGTTAAGAATATCTTAGCAAAGATTATCAATCAAGAAGCAATATGGGACCATTACCTCGATAGCGCTCTTTTTGCATTTCGGACTATTCGCCAGGCATCGACAAAGTTCAGCCCCTTTGAGCTTGTATATGGGAGACCACCAAACCGAGAATTCCACCACCCCGAAAAGGATAATGGAACGTATGATGATCATTTATGGGCTTACATCATATGGGATATCAGCAGACTACAATTAATCTGAAAGAAAGCATCCGTATTCATCGACAAGGTGCAAGAGAGACAATGGACAAACTAAAACAAGAAGGCGAATGTAACCCCCTTGCATATTAGAGATCAAGTCCTCATATATTGAAACATTGCAGAATCATCATGGTCAGCTAAATTACAACCAAAATGGGAAGGACCATACTATGTATAGGCTATAAAAGAAAGTACAATTTGGCTTAGGAGACTCAATAGTTCTATTCTCCCCACCCTAGTCCACTAGAGCAAAATCAAGATATACCATACCAAACAGATGCAACCACAGAAAGGACGTAGAAAAAGCAATCAAGGAGGCTCTGATGAGAGAGCCAGACTCGATCGACCTAGTTCACCTGGACGAAGAGGAAGACCCTGAAAAACTCCTTATTCTAACGCAATAGTATCATGAGTGGCTATGTAATCAAAGTAGAGTCACCGATGTTACAATCAGGTTCCATCAAGGACGCACTTGCTATCTTTGACACCATTTGTAGAGACAGGAGATGTCGTTGTCAAAATTCAAGAAAGACATAGCCGACAGGACTTATACGCTCTTTCTTGGATACGAATGGGTTTTATCCAGGTTTTATGGAAAAACCATTGACATCGTCAAACTTATATATACAGAGATCGCTCAAATCCATCAGGCCATCGAGAATGAAATTACTATACTTTTATCTAGTCTCGAGGACGAGACCTTCTCAGTTGAGCCCCCAGATGTGACGGCCGACCCCCAACTTGACTGATTTTCATGAATTTTGTACTACGCTTAATTTAGGAGTTACCATAACACCCTGTACCCTTCTATTTTCAGTTAGTATTATTTTTAGCAAGCGATCTTGCCACTAGCGATGAACCTAGTTTTTAGCGACTGATCTCATTTTTATTGACGAAATATTATTCACAGTTATCAAGTTATACTTGTAGCGAAGTCTTTATTATTTTGTTCATTCAGTTCTAGTAAATTTGTATAAATACCCCCTCTATTTCTATCTAAATAAATCAGTTTGCACAGAGTCTTAGAATATCTCAATATCAGTCGTAGTAAAGCCTAAAGAGCACAGCACAAAGCTGTAGTAAGGATACGCAAAGGGAAATATCACATCTGACACTCTAAGCATTCTCAACGAACAAACGAACGAATGACCATTTATTAGTACATTTGTCACAATATATTTATCATATCTTAGTATCAACTGGCAGAAGAATTATTGAAAGATCAACTCTCACATTTTCATTTAAGCAAGACTGAACTACTCCTTCAAGTAATAATAGCACACCTATAGTAGAAGATAGTATTGTTTAAGACAGATCACTAAAGGATACCTCTACTTTTTATATAAAGAAGATCACTAAACAGCTTTGACCCTGAGAAAGAAGAATTTATCATACCTAACCCTTCTGATGGTGACTATAGTAAAATAAAAGAATCTATCACATCCTTTACAATATATGATAGGTTATTATTAGATAAAGAATCAGCTATCAATTTTGGTAACAAACTATAAATATTATTTTATAAAATATCTGATGATGAATCAGATAATAAATTAGAAATCAATATATATAAAATAACAAAAAGATTACCAACTTTTACTAGTTATATACCAGCTAAATCAATTATCAAGTTTATTGAAGACTTGTAGATTTACAATACAATCTGACTATTCACTAATATTACAAAAGTGAATATTTTAGAAGTAGTCTTATAAAGATCTGCCAAGATTGCATATGATACTATAATAATTGCTACAACAGCAAATAGAGAATTTTATATAGGAGTAGAAGAAGCAAATGCAGAAGCTGACATTATAGTAACCTTTACTAACACTATCGCATAGTTGAGAGCTATCTATTATATAGTGTGACGGACTAAAATATATTAACAGCAAAATACTCAGAATTGAGCAAGTGCAGAAAATACGTTTCAGGGGTCTTAGTGGTTTATGCGGTAGCGTCTTAAGAAGGGTGTCGATGTAGATGTTAACTAGCAAGAATTAAATGTGATTAATCGAATAAAGTGTATCTGTTAGAGTCTTGAAACTATCCAATTGCTTACTCCTTGAGTAAGGCTTCAGTATCCCTTGGGTTGTCTGTTGTAAGCTTCCCTAGCTTGTTGCAGTCCGAATTTTATTGATAATTGCGAGCAGGGTATTTATAAGAAATTACAAGGTGCTATACGGACAGCTACCCAGGTTACTACTTGAATTTCTGATTGGCTCGGCTAAATATAAGATACAAATTGATTGGCTAAGATATAATAAATGATATATCAG